>OFHS01000768.1:11671-28036 GCA_900245855.1 Calvadosia cruxmelitensis
CGTCATTTCTGGTGAACGATAAAAAGGTGCAGCAGTAGACCTACAGCGTTTAGCGTCTACAACCCTTCTAATGCCGACTGTAAACAATGACAACTGATTATAGAGCTGAATCTGGATGGATTCTGCTTGGAATTAATCTCGTTCAATTGATAAATATCTTACCCAATGGAGAGTGTGCTGTATGATTTGTGCGCTTCATAATTCGGAACTTTGTCTGGATAATTGGATCAGTTGATTTTTCAGTGCGACAGGAGTCTTGTGAATTACAGGCAATTAGAAAGCAACCCTGCAAGCAGAAGGACGTAGTGTAAGCGTAAAAATGGAATACTCGAAAATAAATAATAAAATAAATAAGATAATTAATAAAAATAAATAAATAATTAATAAAATAAGTAAAATAAAAATAAAAGTGTCAACAAATGATAGAAATTAACATAAAAATGGAATACTTATATCTATGTAAATATTGCAGATTCCTGTCAAAAGTATTATAATTAATGATGATGTTATAATTAAGACATCTTTTTAATTACTTAATAGCTATATATCAAATATTTAACCTAATCCACATATTCAAGTTTCTCCGTAATAATAGGGAAAATGTCTTACTTTGTTGATTTGACAACTTTTATGTAAATATAAGAAAATCTTGCTAGTGCTCAAAATATATTTTTGTTGTGTAATGATTGTATGTATTGTAATTAAACTTACGGTGCCAGATTCCATGGCGGCATTGCAAGATGGCTGAGCACAGCATCTTCGAGTGCAGGTATCGAAATCTAATTTTTCATTTAATTTCGTCATCTTTCCTGCTTTGATTCCATTCGCCAGAACAACATTTGTCAGAATCGGTCCAACTGGGCATCCTTTGAAAAAACACACAAAAATATATATTGAAATCTGTATTGTTTTACACGATCTAATCTTGTTCTGGCTGGATGATTGGCAAGAAAAAGTTTAATGGTGAGAAAGTAATTGTCTACAGTCAAACCTGTACTACTGGCAACATCTGTAAAGCAACCACCTGTGTATAAAGGCCACTCTTCGTAACCCCAAAAATGATACTTTCTGTAGAAATCAATCTGGATAGAAAGGCCATCTGTCTATAAAGGTCAGTTTTCTCATTTCCCAGAGGTGACTGTTATAAACAGGTTTCACTGTACATTCTTCAAATCTGATCTGAGAGCCATCACGCTGATTACAGTGCTTCCCGACAGTGCCTATATCTTGTATCTAGTAGATCTTCAGAGGGAGTGGATAATGTTTACACTGCAAATATGCGATTCCCATTTAAAGAGCAAAATGTTTCATTTAAAGCAATTTAAATGTTATATTCTTTAATGTAGTGTAAGATTACTTGTCCACTGTGCAAGCCAGGGAATTACGTAATAAAATATAAGTATTTCCATTGTTCTCAAAAGCTCAATTGAAGCAATCAAACTGAAAAAAAGAAGATCAATTGCATCCTGAACTCAGCTGAATTCACTTAGAACATGCTACTGCTTCGTATTATGTTGAACATCAGATCTGAATTCCAAAATATTCATTTAATATGATAATTATAGTCACCGGGAAAATTGAATACTCGATCAACTTTATCAGATAGTGATAGACTGCATACACAGACATGATGACGCTGTCACATACAAGACACGAGGACGCTGTCAAATACATGGGTGACAAAAGATAGAGGATTGGCTTATTAATACCTGGTGGCTTGACTGGTACATCTTTCTTTTTACCACCTGTCAATGCTTTTCCTGGCAAAGGTCTCAATCTATTCTGTTGATTTTTCACGATGGCATGATGCAGAACCCCCGTCGCTACAACGCAATATATATGGTACCATGATAGAAGTAAACGCAAATAGCCAATTTGAAAGTTTATTGCAGGGGCCACGAACACAGTAATGTTTAATATCAAAATGGATAATCTGAATACTGACCTGATTTAGGAGCTTGAGTAGGCACGAAATTTTCATGGAAGAAATCATTCAAGCTTCCGTGATGTTTTGCAGCTGGTTTGTGAAGAGTGGAAGGTGATTGTTTATCAGCAACTGGCTTCTTTTCACCCAAAATTCGATCAATTACCGCTTGGGGAGATCCCGGTGCCTTGCCGTGATGCGGTCGTCTCGTTGCCGGCGTGCGCCGAGGTCTTGTTGGGTGTGTAGCGACAGACGATCGCGTGCCGAGTTCGTCCGGTGACATCGTAACCCCTAACATACCAAGGATTTGTTCAATGTGACTACGGGTGGGCGGAGTCGGTGTTAGGTTTGGAGCAATGTTGATCAATGGCCTCACTTTGGTTACCCTTGCCGGATGAAGTGAAGCAGGTTGAAATGGGTGCTTTGGAAGCTTGGGCGTTTTCAACCGCTCGTTAAAATGACGATTCGCCGGAGGAATGATATGCGATGGTGGTTGATGATCTTGTGCTGTTATGTGAGCGACGCCATTTGGTTTCTCAGGCATGATATTCGGATGCAAGAGAGGTGCCCATTGTGTCGGTCCTATGGGAAAGGATCCCTGAGGCGCAAGTGGTCCTCCTTGAGCACCTTCTGGCAGTGGCGGGCCGTACATAGGGACAACATTGGGTGGCTCTTGACCAGGAAGTTGTATATCACCTAATGTTCCAGCTGTCGATCCTCTGATCGGAGGTGCCCGACCTTGACTGTAGTACGGGTACAATGGAGACACAAGATGCGAATAATCCATGTTGGGTGTTGGGACCAAAAGTGGAGAGACGGGCAATGGCGAGAGGTGCCCGGAAGGAGGCAAGTTCCATTGTTCGCTTTGTGGTTGTGAAATTTCCTGTGGCTGATTGGGATGCATGTTTACTGCAGGATTGATTTGATTAGGTGCCCATTTTGCCTGGCTTTGTGGGTGCGTTCCACGTGATGGTGCTTGCGTGATTTGGTCTTCATCGTTTGTGATGATGTTCAACGTTGGGATCCTTAGTTTTGTTTTGGGCGATGGTTGTTTTGCAGGCTTGGTAGTCTTGACCTTTTTTAAATGTGCAACGTGTTTTGTAGACGGCTTGACGTTATATTTTCGAGGTGTCGTTTTAACTGGTGCAGATGTTGTAGTTTTTTGTGTTGTCTTTGCTGTTGTTGTTGCTGCTTGATCATGTACATCAAATTTATGTAGTAGGCTAGAGTTTCCTTTTATGGTCGGTTTAACGAATGACTGATGATTTTTCGTTTGGTTCCCAGGAGATGGATTTACACCACTGATTTTGTTATTATTCAAAATTGTGATTACGTGATTGCTTCTATTGCCAACATCTTTATGATTTTCCATTCGTACTGTAGTTGGCGTGGTTGGTTTTGTCGTTGGTGTAGCCAACTTAACTGGGTCTCCGTCAATGTGAACAGTCGTCATTTTAGGTCGGCTTGGTGTTTTTGGTCTCTTCGTCGGATGAACCACAACATTGCTATTCTGATTAGACATTTGGGTTACGTTTTTGTTTGGTTCGATCAAAGGTTTGTGGTTTTGTTCTCCAGTAACAGTAGCAGATGACGTATTGGTCATTTTTGTGACATTGGGACTAATAACAAGAGCATGTACTACAGAGCCGTTACTACTAGCTACAGCAGCATGTCCATCATTAGTGGTGACATTATTGACCACAGGAGTGCTCGTAGTGACGTTCGCTATCCTCTTTGGCTCTGATTTGGTTTTATTTGCTTGCAATGTATCTTCCGTTCGTTTCTGAGCGTCGCTTGGTACTTTTTTCTTGGGTGAAGATTTCTTCTTTGTCTCTGTTTTCGCCTTCTTTGCACTCTTCGCTTGCTTCTTTTTCTTCTTCTCATGATGTTTCTTTCCAAGCTTTTCTTCGATCTTTTCTCTGATTAACTTCTTGAGTAGATCTTCTTCCCCACTACCAGACGATTCTTCATCGTCCTCTGGAACCTTGTGTTTCTTGCCGCTCGGATGTTTGATGGTAGATTTCTTTAAAGCTATCGTCGCTACAGAATGCTTCTTATTACTCTTCTTCTTTACGAATTTTTCATGTTTCGATGTTTCATGTTCCTCTATCCCAGAACCTTTTTCGTCGCCAGAACCTTCTCTTTCACGAAATGCTTTCTCGATCTCTTCTTTATATAGCTCCTCCTTTGTCTTGTGGTTCTTTTTTGTACCACTATGTTCCACTTTTTTCTTTTTCGTTACTTTGCTTAGTCCTCTACTCACAGCCTTTTCTTCTTTTAGTTTTTTCTTAGTCGCAGTTCTGTGCAAAGCGTATTCCTTATATTTTTCCAAATCGTCTTTGTTAGGTCTCATGATGAAATCTTTTTCAAAGCGTTGTCTCTCCTTTTTATTTCGCCCTTTATCCAGCTTTCGCAAATTCTCAAACTCCTTCATTAGCTCCCACTCGTCAATTCCTGACCCATCATCGTCGTCCTTCTTGTCTTTGGTCCTTCGAGTAGCTTTCTCGTGGTGTTCATCTGGTCCGTCATGATCTTCTCCATGAACTTTTCCAAGTTTCATCTTCTGCTGTTTGTGTTTATCTTCTGCCTGCTTCTTCGCATTCTCTGCTTTCTTTTCCTTCTTCTTCGAAGCACTATGATGTGTTATATGATCACTCTCGATTGTTTCCTTTCTCGAATGCTCATTTCCAGACCCTAGATGCTCTTCTAAAACCTCTTCCTCGCTGTGTTCCTTGCTTTTCTTTAATTCAGAGAAGTCGAAGTCCTCAATTTGTTGTTTCTTTGCCTTGTCTTTCTTCTTTTCATTTTCCTTACTTGAAACTTGATTTAGCTTCATCAACTCCTCTTCTAATTTCATCCGCTTCTCGTTCACCTTGTCGACTTTCGTGTCTTTCTTATTTTTAGCATTCTTCTTTTTGTTCCCTTCATGTTTCTTTTCACTTCCACTAATCTCATCCTTCTTTTGAGCGTTCTCAGCCTTTCCTTTCTTGCTTGCGCCTTTGCTGCTTTCTTTGCTCTTTTTACTGCTTTTTCTCTCTCCAGATTCATCTTTGACATGCTTACTAGAAGAATCAACCTTTCCTTTCCTCTTATGCTGCTCCGTTACTATCTTGTCCCCGTCTCCGCTTTCTTCATCATCTACATGCTTTGGCTGACTCTTCTTCTTGGCATCTGTTTCTTTCTTTGCTGTTGTCGGCTTTGGCGTATCTGCATCATCAAGATGTTTCTCAATTTCTGATATTTTCTTGAGAATTTTTTCTTTCTTCACATCTTCATCGCTCGTTTTCTTTTTTGCATCTATCTTGCTTTCCAGCATTTCAATTTTCTTCAAAAGAATGTCGTCGGAGGAATCGCCACTGCTGGCATGCTTTTCTTCCTTGATTTCACTGTTTTTGCTCGTTGATTTCTTTTCCCTTTTCGATTTCAGTAACTTCAAAAGTTCATTTACGTGAGACTTCTTTGTGCTAGATATTGGTTTGATTTTTGGATATTTCCGATGAGGGTGCATTGATCCACTTCCAGACGCATTTTCCTCATCACCGGATCCATCACCACTCATTTCATTCAGAGCATCTTTGTGAGATTTCGTTCTCTTTCCAACATCTTTCCTCACTTTGCCTTTTGATGAATCTTTCTTATTAGTAATCTGAGTGAATCCTTCTGCCACGGAATCATCCAACAATGGGATGCTTGAGGTTTTAGCAGGGTGTTCAGGTTTCTTAGTGGTGGGTGGCTTCTTGGTAGGATGGGATGCTTTTTTCTTGTGATCTTTTTTCGACGTGGCGTCTGTTTTACCAATCGTCGCGTCGTCAAACAAGCTCGATATTTGTATTCGATCACCCAGAAGTTTCTTTATATCATCATGGTATTCGTCGGAGCTACCTTGTTGTCCTGAAGATACGTCTTTCACATTTTCATCTGCCGTCTTTGCAATTTCATCTTTCTTCGATGCTGTCTTCTGTTTCTTCGGAGATTTTTTATTGGATTTTTTGCCGCGTTTCTCTTTTGGTTTTGATACTTTCTTTTCCTCTTTGATTTCAATGACTTCTATTGGCGTTTCGTCGTCAGATGACTCAGACTTGTGATGAGATATTTTGTCCTTTTTCTTCGACTTGTTACGTTTATTCTTGCTTGCCCTGTCTGTAATGAAGCAAGGTAGATAAGAGTACAAACAGCTCACACCATGCAATCTAATATATAAATAAATAGCCTGGCTCTGCATATTGTTCCTACAGTCCTACTTTCATTGCAAACCATTCAAGGTATTAGCACAATACTAAACAGATGAAATTAATTACACGCGGATGCATGATGATGCTTAATAATGGCATAATATCACTATTTCTACAGTGTCATGAGATGACGCTGAATAGATTAATGACGTCACAGTATAATTAAGGATTTGTAATTACCATATCAATCATGTGAAGGCTAACACCTTGGGTTATTATGGACTATACGCTTGAAGAGCACGGATCAACTTTATAGTGTGTTTGCTTGATTTACATTGTCTCGTGTATTAATTGGATTCGTGACATACAGTACCCTGTTTAAATTCACAAAAGCCGTGTGAATAGGTCCACTGTCTAAAAATGATACAGTACATTACATTACACGCGATATAGTGCATATACAAGTAGCATGTCCCAGCTGAGTTTGATGGGATTGCTGCGAGACTTGAGCATGTCTTTTACATGTAAGTAGGTTTTTTATTATTATTTTTTCTATGCTACGGATTTTTTTTAATTTTTTTTTAAATATATCTAATTCATTTCGAGGTTGTTTTGCATATTTTACTGTGTGTAAATATTTGAGAATTGAAATAACAAGATGGGATTTGATTCTGTTTTATCGTTTCAGAAAATCAGTCCGAATAAACGGTTGTTTCGATTATGCGGTGCATTTGATGTTGAACAGAAAGGTAGTTCGATAAAATATATTTAATCCCTTTGAATATCCTTCTTCCAAACAAGAGAAATGTCACACTCACAAGGCAAATTAAGTGACTTTAGAGATCCAAATGGATCAGCTCATTTTCAAAGTTCGCTTTATCAATCAGTGAATATTATCCTACTTTGGACTTCTGTAAGAGATGTTTATGCAAGACAAGGGCAAGACACATTGACTTTGATGTGTGTGATTAGGTGCACGATGAAAGAAATTGTACTTCCTTCTTTGATTTGCATATTTTCAAACTAACTTGAATTGACATCAGTTATGCAAATGGTTAAATTAGTGATTACTAGTCATCATAATTCATCATTTTTTTTACTTGTATCCATCTAAAATAGATGATTCTTACAGATCTTGCGGCATCATATAAAAAATAATTGCAGATGTAGGTAGACTTGAAATATTTAAAAGCCGTAATAACCATTCAAAAGAGAACCGCATTTTAGCAATAAATAAATAAATAACTTAATTTCCTAGGTAAGTACTATTAGTCGTAAGATCTATTACACCTTTAGTTAGTAGAATATTATGTGCATTTTAAGCGGATTCAATAGAATTATTCCTACATTTTTCCTAGAATGGTTACTGCTCCCGCAAGATGTGAACCGCCCTCGGGACACGGGGTGGTTCTGCTATACGGTCATATCTGCCCATCAGGCCAAACAACACGGTTCAAAGAGCTGCCCAACTGAACCCAGCGGTGCATTTCTTGGTCAAAAACCGTGAGTCACGCTTCACTGCAGCCACTGTCCGTGCGCGCGCTCAGATTCCTGCTAACATTTGACAAGCCTGCAACATGGTCCAATAATTAACTTGATAACATTTGTTTCAGTGGACATTTATTTGAAACGTTGGCTGATTAGACCTATAACTTGTTTTGTTTTGTTTATTAAAAAGATGAAATCTTAATTTACAACTTTTTGTTCAAACATGTACTGCTTATCCTTGGTTCTGATAAAGTAAATACATTGCCACTGATTGGTTGGAACCATCATTATAAATATTCGATTAGTTTCTCGCAATCTGATAGGCTGAATGGCTAGATTGGAAATCCAGATAGAATACCTGTAGCTGTCGTTATTTTAATGCTGACGAATTTTTGAATGTCCCTTGGGATCGAAACGAACGTTGAACAAGGAGAATTTTTGAAAACCAGAGCATTGCTTTTTTCTGATTAGTAAACTCATCCGCCGACGCATTTGCTGAGAAACATGAAATGCTTCTGAGAGAATGGCTCTTAAGTTAGAAACATGAAGAAACAATTGCTTATTTAGTCGATGAAGTAGTTGGTGTAACATTCTGTAACAGGCCAGGAGTGTTTGAATCATTTCATCAAAAAACACTAAAAAAAACACTTGTGATGTAAGGAGAATATTTAACGATATTAAAGCCATGAATTAAAGTTAAAAATATCTAAATGAACTAAGTAGGCAGACTTGTAGCCTAGTATATTTTAAATGTAATTGTATTTTATTTTTCAAATATTTGTACAGCATCATGACAGGGATATAAACATTCTACAGATTGAACATGACGGAAGTGCTAACAAGTCAGAGAAATGTCATTTCCACATGACATAAAGTTGTTCCGGTCGTGTTATCTTTTCTTATGTGCCCGTCTGTAAATTTAAACACATTACGTATCATTACCTACATAATTATCCGAACTCTACAATTGAGAGTTCGGATTAATCAAACATTTGATGATCACAATAATTATATTTTACTGAATATCTAGTGAACCGAACGCAGAAAAGGATTCTCAAAATGGAGTAATGTATTCCTACCTCGTTTTGCTCTTGCAATTTCCATATCGAGACTTGGTAAGGAATCTTTCTTATCGCGACAATCCCCTTCGCCTTGACACAAGACCGCGTAACACGAATGATCGACTAAGAAGGACATGATACAGTGTTCCATATCACAGCACTTTTTGCTACACGCGGACATCCACGATGACTTCTTTGAAATCTTCTTGTATTTGTATGATTTCTTACGTTTCTTTATTGCACCGTCGATAAAATCCACGTTGGAACAAGCCTCGTTATCATCATCAACCTCGTTGTCTTCGTCATAAGAAGATCTTTCTCGTCGTTGTAAAATGTCTCCTCCAATGCTGTCCCGTATCGTGGATTTATTATGCAGCGAAACAGGGGTCCATTTTGTGTTCCTTTGTAAATCTGAAGAACAATGGCTAGATAATAGAATATTTTATTGAAACTCACGTCTACAGTAGCTTTAAGGAATTAATACAGTATTTATTTTCATGATAACATTTGTTATATATATTTATTCTATTTACAGATAAAACTTTATTCAGTGAAAGCTCCTTGATATCACCATAGCTTTCAGAGGAAATTCATGACAAGAAGCGGATCGTGATATTAAGCAAAACATTACTGATTCTGACAGAGCTTGGAAGTTCTCAAACTGAAGTGATATTAAGCGGGTTGTGTTATTAACCGA
Source organism: Calvadosia cruxmelitensis (assembly GCA_900245855.1). Lineage (NCBI taxonomy): Eukaryota > Metazoa > Cnidaria > Staurozoa > Stauromedusae > Kishinouyeidae > Calvadosia > Calvadosia cruxmelitensis. The sequence goes on from OFHS01000768.1 coordinate 21,014, forward strand.
GGTGATACTAACGGGATTACATTATTTTTGTTTGATTATCCACGATACATCCTTTACACTAAAAAACCATGTCATGGAACTATAAGCGTTTTATAGAAAGATTTATTTCTGAAAATGTTGTCTTACACCGTCTAAATAAATGTTTGTTCCATCAAATAACACCTAAATCTATTTTGTTTTATTACTGAATGTATCTTCTCTTATGTTAATTCCACAATCATTAGACTTGAATAAAGACAGGGTACAATTCTAACATTTTCCATCTCGATTACCTTGTGTAGAAATGCTTTCGTTATTCAACACAACTTCCGCACCATCGTTCCCGGGATTAGAATCCGAAATTTCCAAACTCTCTTCTGATAAATTATGCAGTAAATAAGCTGGGAAATCAAATTCATGATTGTATCCAGTTGGAATTAAATTCTTTGATACTTCCTCTGTATAGTTCTTCGTATTTTGCCAAGTGAAATCATTGACATTGTCCATAAGCAAATCGCTATACGATTGACTCTCAGAGTTTCGTTTGTTGATTTTTTTATCGTTAGATTCAGCCAGTTCGTCGAAAATGGCATCGCAGACTTCACCTCTGACACATTTAATTCCATAGCAATTGCCTGTTACTTTTAATGCCACATCGCATCCTTTCTCTTTACAACAAAGATCTCGGCATTTATTTGTGCTACCCGATTTGCCGATTTTAAATAAGTGGAATGACGTCAAGGCTTGCTGTTCGCAGACATCATCAGCTGTCTCCACTCCCCACAAAAGCACTGTGAATATATAATAAAAGAGGTTTTTCAGGAAAGAAGTTATACAACCAGTATTCTTAAAAGTACGCAATATTATATTCACATGATTTCAAAACTTTACTTACAAAGCACTGTGAATATAATAAAGATGTTTTTAGTAACTAAATAATGTAAGTAATGTTCTTAAAAGTATGCAATCTATATTCACATGATCTCAAAACTTCACTTACAAAGCACTGTGAATATAATAAAAGACGTTTGTCAGTAAAGAAATTAAGCAACCAATGTTCTTAAAAGTACGCAATCATATATTCACAAGTGATTTTAAAACTTTACTTACAAAGCACAGTGAATATAATAGAAGACGTTTTTCAGTGAAGAAATTATGCAACCAGTGTTCTTAAAAGTACGCAATCTTATATTCACTTGATTTCAAAAATTCACTTACAACTTAACAAGCTTACCTCAGAGGAGCAATGTGTTTGTTGTAGTGTATACTGTACATCGGATATAATGAAGACTGTTTAATAGATATTTCATTTTCCAAGCACTAATCCTGGCTGATACTGTATTTCATTATATTCCTCGTTACCTTAAACATCAATAATCATACAACTAAAATGAGTGTCACGAGAATTGCTTTCTCTTTTTCATGATGTACGATAACTTCTAAAATTATTAATTCGTGCACGCATATTTATTATTTACACAGTGGAGTACGTGGATTAGTACGCATGCGCAATGGAATTAGTACGCATGTGCAGAGGCAGAATAAATAATTATGCGAGAGTGGATAACAAGACTATCACTGCAAAAAGTACTGTTATCATTTTAAGAACAAAATTTTTCATATCAAGGAAAATTATTCTTACATCTATAGTAAAAAATACTTGTTTACACTTTAAGCTACAAATTACTAAGCCACGAAGTGTGAGTATTGCCATTGTTCTTCTTCAGTAAAAAAAAGATAATTTAAGCAAAAGGAGCGATTTCGAAATCCCACTGTGCAACACCGTCAATTGGAAAATCAGTCTATATGTTAACTGCTCGGTTGTACAACTTGCTCTGCACTTCTCAGCGAGACATTATTACCACAAAAAGATCAAATTTTAAGATAAAGCATTCAAGACATCGATCTTTGTTCCATTTTAGCCTCTTTTTTAATTCGTGCTCTTTTAAAGTTTTATTCGTCATTTATCCACAAGAACCATAGTTCTATTTATTCTCTGTATATAAGTTGGCTCCACTTACTCGCCATTTTATAAAACGTTCCCCTCGGGGTAACTGTAATTTGCTATCTGTGTACGACAGTAAAATGCGAATTTAAATAAATAATAATTATGTTGTTCGATTGAAGAAAAAAATACTTGTCTCCAAACTGATTTTTAGTGTATAAAAGCAAACTGTACTTGGCGAGGCTTGATTGAACAACAATGGTATATATACCATTATCTATTACTGGAATGGCTGGCATGATAAGCTGTCTAGAGTTGCTTCTTAGCTTGTAAACTGTATCGCCCAGATCGCCATTTGGAACATCCAGTGAATTTTCAGCCATTAAATATTTTCTGTCTCCTCATATCAACATCCGAATTGCAATCGCGAAGGTCTAATCGAGGACGACGTAATCGAAAGTCAAATAATAGCCTCTAAAACCTCATAAAAATGGATTGGAAATAGATCCTTGAACGGTTTTGGTTTCATTGGTAGTGTTGAGATCTTCGCACAAAATTTGGATTAAAAATAGACACATTATTCTTAGACAAATTAACATTTCAAGGTACTTTGCGATTCTCCCATGTTAGTTCTCTTCCAAGCATATAAAATCTATTGGCATTCTTTTGAATTTGTAATAATATTTTCACAAGTCTTAGCTAACCAAGGCTATTATATCTTATAGTGAAGGAATCTATGCTAAGAAGTATTAGATTTAACGGAATGCAGAACACATACACATTTCTCAAGCTTAATCTATTTTTAAAGATAAATGGGGATTATTTTATATGAGATTCAATATTAATTTTAAGCCTCAGAGATCGTCAAAAATGTAAACTCTCTTTAATAACATTTAAAAAAACGATTTATGAGATTTCTTACCACAAAGGATTGCCACAATCAGCGGGATGAATTTCCAGTCATGTTGGCTATCTCCTTTCCCATAAAACTTTCTCATCAACATCCGTATTGCAGTTAAAACTCATGAATAACAACTGGAGGTCCCCTGCATATGTCCTCACTGACGATCAAACCAATTGTATAAATGTAGGCTCCAATGAAATGTAGAGGACATTTAGCAATCCAAGTATATCCTCACACTAGAATAAATCTTTGATATAATATTGCACTTGCTCAAGTTTCATATCATCAAAAGCACAATATCTCTTTCAATAAAAACACGTTGGTTTATTTTTCGTTCTTTTTTGCGCGCGTTGCCCGGAGGAGATAGAATGAGCAATTCTCCAACTATGTAATCTTACGTCAGGGCAATGATGCGTAGCGAGCCTATTCGCGCGACCAAGCTGCGCGCGCAAAGCGCCCCTCGCCTCCAGGAGCAGTGCCCCTTATCTGCAATTGAATAGTTAGAAAATAACATCATTGATAAGTTTACTACAATGGAGACTGGGCGAGAGACGCGATGGCATTTGCGTCAGCTTTGCTTATGGACGCACGGCTCAAATGCCAAGCAAATTATTTGCCATGGATTGAATTGTGACATGGGTTGTTTGCCACGGTTCTAGCTCAATTCGAGTCAAAGCAAACCCTTCGCAGGACTATTCCAAGTATATTTTCAATGATTTCAACCCGATTTTCTCTGAATGGGAGATTTGCATGCCTCATTGTAAATTATCAATTTAGTCTACAGAATTCAACTCAACAACCCAATTCAAATAGTTATTTGCATTCGACTTCTGTTGGTTGCATGCTTCAATGAAAGAGCATTAATCCGGTATTAACCTATACGCAGCTTTGTCGAATAGCAGTCGAGCAGTAAATCTCGAGACATGAATCTTCTCTCGCTACAAGGACGAAGAAAGTGAACATCGCAGTTACCTGTTGACGAAATTGTTGATTAAATAGATCAAAACAAGCAGGAAATATTATGGCAAAGATGCACAAGGAAGAGATGAGAGACAAAATGCAACGAGTTCAGAGTAGGTGATAAAAATAACCAAAAAATAAAAGACTCAATCGCTGGATAATAGCTGCGGTAGTTTGATCAATTCAGTGTGTTTGTTTTTCAAACTGTCTGAGGTTGCTCTGTGGGTTGTATTGCAATTGAGAGTGCATTCATTCGGTGTAATACATCGTAAACAAATCACATTTGGTTTCATTAGTGCACTGAAATTTTCCGCTTGCATTGCAATATGCAGCCGTTCACACATATATTGCACTTTTGGGTAGAAATTAATTCCCTAAGGGGTTTTATAATCTAAGTTGGCTTTTTACGCTTCTCTTTATAACAGCCTGTTCATTTTCTGCCATGAAATATAAATGGTTTGGAATGCATACGTTACCTTGCCTTATTAATTGTTAATCTAATCAATTATTTCTACATTTTTGCAGTTTTTCATTCACCCTAGTGCATCGAATGCTTATATATACTGATTACTTCAATATCATGTTACACTCTTGTTAGATTGCGCAGAAAAGGTTGACCAAGTTATTTAATATTGCAGTAAGTTTTTCCAAGTCGACGAGTTTGCCGTCGCACTTTTAAAAATTGCCCAGATAGACTAACGCCCTTCAGAAAATCTACAAAGACAAACCCACACAAAGGATTTAATCTGCTTTATATCGTCACTCAGTATATAATTCGTCAATCCTCATGTGAATCAATAGTCTCATGTCGTTTTTTAAATCGTCTATTGTGAACACCTGGTTATATGGAAATTGAGCTGATCTCCTTACCGCGGTTCATAAACCACGTTACCATACGCTGTTACAAGAAGATAATACACAGAAGGGTTTTTTAATTTGTTTTAGGACTATACTGTTTTAATTTTTATGTCTCATTTATTTCGATTTTTTTTTTTAATTATTTTACTAATATTTAAGCATTTGAGAATTGAATAACAATGTTAAAAGAAGACAATACACTGATTAGAAATGAACAAACCTATTTCCAATTATGTAAACTCAAATCCAAATCAACTCCCATAGTTGCAATCAGTATCAATATTATAAATCAACTATCTGTTCGCTATGAGTATTTAAGGCTCGATCTAACACACCAGACTCGTTCTGGAAACAACGTCATATGACTTTGCAGAAACTACGAGGTCACCCATTCAAAACGTGGCGAAACGTGCTTGACGATGACTCGTTTAAAGACTAAACTGGCCGACTGAGTCCCTTCTTCTCTGGTGTAATTCGCACGAAATGGTGTGTCTGACCATCAATGGTGTGTCTGACTTTCCCTGGAATAAAAATGCGCGCCTTCGGAACTAAATGTTAAGCTTGTGTCTTCAGCCACTCAAAAGTCAAGACAGATTCACAGATCCAAATGAAATTTATCTTATATGACGCAGCAATGCACTCATAGGGAGGAAATTGTTGAATTAAAATATTGGCATTGACGAATTGATAATTATCACATTGAAACCTGTCTTTATGATTCGACTCTTTGGCAGAAGATTTGAAAGATTCTGCCACTATGAAATCCCAGTTTTTCGATCAAAAGTTTTCATTTAAATGTGCGGTGCAATAAAAAATATCCTTGCTGTTCATGCCTTAGATCCCACTTCCTCCTCGTTCAATTTGTTAGCGGACAATTTTGCTACAGGGCATACGGAAGATATGTAACAAGAATGGAGTGGTCCTTGTCTCTTGCTACTAACTAAGGAATATAATGACGAGGCGTGTCCTGGGTATATGGTGTATATAATAAGCACTCTGGCTAACTCTCAATCTCCCTCTGGCTAGATACAAACGGCAACGATACTTATATATGACAGATGGGAACGAGAACAATAGACAATAGAGATGAATATAAGAGGCTAACAAACACGATAATGAGGTTACGAATAATTAGGTATGCTACAGATACTAGCCCTCTTGTCTTTCTCTGTTCCTGAATGTCTTAAAACGATATACTACGGACACGATTAAAAGATTCCAAAGGTTCGAATCGAACCTCCATGTCCTCTTTATGCTAATATCACGTGACTGACTCTCGTCCAATTACAGTGGTCGATAAATGAAGGGTTGAAGCAATTAATCCATGTGTTTCAATTGAATTGCAAGGAGCCCGTGTATTGGATAGAAGATGTTAACATAATTATACAGACATAATTATGACAATAAATAAACTGGATACAAATTTGGAATAGCTAGTGTTACTTTGAGACAGCGTTGACAAGTACCATTGTACTAGATTTTGGGAATATGCTTCTTGAAAGACAAAAACTGTTATTAAAGCCAAACCAAACTTAATAACTTATCAAACTTGGAACAGGACGACGGTTCTCTGGTAGATGTGATGGACCAGGCCAATGAACGAAGAATGAAAGTAGGGATAACAATATCCTTTCTGCTGCGTCATGAAGAGATACAAACGGCAACATGTTGTTGTGAAGACATTTTATTGAGAACAAGCTAGAACGCTGAGCAAATACCAGAGCACTGTAGCTATTGCTCATTACATTTAAGCACAATATTTACAATTTATACTGCTGTTTGCAAGTAATTTATGGTAATTTATGGTAATTTATGGTAGTTTATGGTAATTTATTACAATTAATGTGATTTCAATACTCATCTCAAAGGTATGTCAGTCAGTGAAGGACTCGAAGAAGGAGATGATCTTATTCTTCAGAAAGGAAGTGATATTTATTTACGAACGGATGAAGATTTCTATTCTAGTTACGAACCACTGGAAGAATTAGGAAGGTGAGAATGTGATCGATCGTGTTTTACTTTACCTCCGTAATAAGAAACTCAGGAAAGACACGTAGGCACTCACGGACGATTTTAATCTCTTCTACGTATAGTGAAACCTGTCTATAATGGTCATCTTTGGGACCTGAGGAAAATGACCTCTATAGACAGGTGGCCTTCTTGTCTAGGTTAATTTCTATAGAAAGCATTACTTTGGGGGTTATGAAGAGTGGTCTTTAGACACAGGTGCCTGCTTCGTAGAGGTGGCCGCTAATACAGGTCATTGTGTACTACACAATGCAATGTATTGTAATCACACGAGCTATGAACCATTTTCGAAATTTTAATTTTCAGGTTATGAGTTGTAATTAGCTGAGAATGCGTTACACAAACAGTT
>OFHS01000769.1:326-23721 GCA_900245855.1 Calvadosia cruxmelitensis
TGCCACGGTCTGTTTGGACACGTGGTAAAACAAAATTCTTCTTCCGCGTATCATATTTATGACAGAATTTATATTAATTTGGTTGATTGGTTGCTGTTGCCCTCTCAACAGCGTAAAGTTTCAGAAAGGATACCCCCTCCCCAATCTTTATATTGGCATTTGCCATGGAGGCCGTATTATGGATAGCTTCATCGTCGCATATTCAGTCACGCACCACCTCTATTGGAAACTGGTGTCATAAATTTAAAAAGTAATGTTACCAATGCTTGAAACTGGTTATTTACATGGAGAAATCAGAGCAACAATGCACTTAATAAATTGAACGATAGACTTGCTGGAAGTTCCTGATTGCTCAATGTTCATTGATCAGTTTGATTGTAGTAATAGATGATGTGATGTCTATGAGTTTGAATGTGAGATGCAAATGGATGTCATGATAATGACAATGCAAGCAACATTTTCAACTTGAATTTATTGAGGTTCCTACTTGTTGGTTGTGCAATGGAGTCAGCTTGGATGTTGCACTGTATCCATGGATGATTGCTTGACTCAAATAATAGCCTCTTTTGCAGATCACCATTGTTATTCTTTCTCTTTTTCAATAGACCCTTGGCAACAATGTCAGGCACTGGGAGAAATGTGTTATCGAATACAGCGTCAAGCACCNCAGCTGCGCTACAAAGGCAGCCTAGGCAAGCATTCCACATTTTGTACAATGATTCTAACCTTAATTCTAACTTTAGCTGCATTGGTGTAAATTGCTGCATGTCGTCCTTGAAGATTTTAACCTTTTGAGGGGTCTTCTTCAATAATAAGCCTTCCATGGCTAATAGAACTAACAAATTCATTAAGCCAAATCTGTGTGGTCCTAAATGTTCCATGCACGGCCCCCAAAAAAAACAAAATGATTTTGGCGATTTATGAGTGGCAATCACTGTTTGTATCTGATCAGGGACTTAAGTTGGTGCGGCCATGTTAAGTTAGTTTGACTAGGGTGACTTTTTGAAGTCATTAACCAATTGTGCACGTTCGTCAGTCATCATTTATGTCAATGCCCGCAACCTTGAAAGTAGAAATTGAACAATAAAAACAGGTACACTTTCTGTTGCCATCTGCATTTCAAGACGCAGGATCCTGTCAGTTGTCACTCAGATGACAATTGCTTTTGGAGTGACTTTCCTCCAATTGAGATGTGTCATATGTCTGCTTTCAGTTTGTCATGTCAAGAAGGACAAGCGTGCATACTACATGGATCTAATCCAATACAGTCGACACAATCTGATGGTAATCAAAGAACTCCTCTGCTGGTTTGGTTATTGCTTGTCATTTCAGACCCATTCTGGAGAGCCCTGATTGGTGGATGCGCCTCAACTACAGATTTCTTAACTAACTCCAATTACATCGCTTCTTTAAGTCTACCTCATAAACCACTCTTTGTCGTTGCTGCCCTTAGATCTATTGTTTCCCGTGGTTACCATGATGTTGTGTTGACGGTCATTTCATTGACTTTTCATGCCAGCTCTACCCATATCACTTATCAGATGTGATTGTGACTGGCCTTCGACTGACGCCATTCGCATTCTATAGCACTATGATGCAAGAGTTAATGATGAGTGAGAGATCTTACGACTCGTTACCAAATTTCACAGCGGCTGATTGTGAGTAGCATTGTTGTTGTTGCGCCGCTATCCTCGATTGTCAAACTGCCTTCGGTTGTGGGAATGCCGTGTTTGAATGTTCTCTCTTTGGATGGTAGGCTTGCGTCTTCTTGGCATTGGCAGGAATCAATACATCGATTTGATGAATCAGTGCAAATCATCAAAGGTATCTTCTGACATGCGCTGTTGTGATACAGTCAAACCTGAATTAGCAGTCACCTCTACAGAGCAGCCACCTGTGTATAAAGGCCACTCTTCATAACCCCAAAATGACACTTTCTATGGAAATCAATCTGGACAGAAAGGCCACCTGTCTATAAAGGTCATTTTCCTCTTGCCCCAGAGGTGACCGTTATAGACAGGTTTTACTGTACCATCAGTAGTGCAATAGCATGCTCTTACAATTGTACTTCCAACTCAAGCAGCCATGACACCTCATGAATGAATGTCATTACCTCTTGCAGCGATTCTTCAGGCGGCGACCGATTCGGGAACTGCTTCCTGCTAAGCCAATCGAATTGAAGTCGGTGCCTGCGTGGTGGCGCGTCAGCATAGGTTACGTCGCTGAAGATGACATCAAGGTATCACTAGACACAGTGACACACTGTCACTTATAGTGTACTTACAATGGGTATACGATCCATCATGGTGTCTGCATTGGATTACTTTTAGATGTGCAACGCAGAAGAGCATACTGTGATTGACAAGCTCATTGACGAAGGCCGTCAAGTGGCTGGGACACTTGATAAATCAACCATTGAAGGTAGACTGATGGTCGCCAATGTTCTAATCCAAATGTCTCTTACCAGATTAATTTTATCCGAACCACCAAATGTAGAAGGTTGTAATTGTGGAAGAGGTAATGGTAGTATCTGTCTTCTAAGAAATACTCCTGTTGTAATCATCATGAATTCAATATGTTGCGATCTGTCATTGATTAAAACACATCAGAACAGTTAGCAGACAACTGAAACAAGAAATCATTAACTTTTTATCACGATGTAAGAATGAGCACACAAGCGCTCAGCCATAAGTCAATGATTGACGCAGCCAAGTGATCGATCATTCCCATTTGTTGTTGGCACGCAACATTAGAAATTGATAATGCGATGCAACGTAGGTTGGTAACTATGACTACGCCATCAGGCCACTGATAGCCAAGAGTGTGTCTCAACGGGATATCCTTTGTTGAACCAATAGCAACCATGACAACGCACAGTTACCCAGAAGGGAAATGTCTCTTATTCTTGCATGCGATGTGGTCTGTTCAGTGGCTTTTATGATTAGATTGTCTTTCAGTTGACTGCTAATTGATTGAGTTGTTGATCTTGACTTCTAATGGTTTGGATGATGGATGACTTGTGTTGCATTCCTTTAGGCTTATACAATAAGGGTCTTGTCTACTTTGATGTTCCCATTGAAGACTCAGACGTCATTGTAGGTATGTTGTAATGCTGATTGTTCAGTACTTTGATGCAACTTTGCAGTGACTGCATGCAAATGATTGCAATGTGGTCGTGAAAGTGTATGAATGATATTGATATGCACACTATGCTCATCTGTGAACTATTGGGCGTTGCTTTCGTACCTCTTTGGCACATCTTGGTGTCTTATTTTTTCAGTACCTCCACTCGAGAACTTTGTAATGAATCGAGTGCTTGGGGACTACATGGAAACAATGCTTTACAAAGTGTTTGTTTCAATCGACGAGCACATGGACATCAGTGAGGTAATCTCTTCTGACGCCTGTCAGCCCGGACATCAATCTGTCACTTGTTATTCTTGCTCTTTCTGCTGCGACCGGTCCGTCAGTTTATTGTATTGCATTGTATTGCGTTTTGCAGTTGTCTCATGTGTTGGAAATAGATCTTCAGCTTGTCAAGGTACGTCTTTCCAGTCTCCGACTGCTTCTTGTCATGTGTCCTATCTATTGTACTCTGCCTGCTTGTTGCAACTCCTTGCTTTCTTTAGAATGCCGTCTCCGTGTTTTGTCGTCTTGGGGTGGCAAAGAAGAAGACCGTGAATTACGATGGCCTTCAAATCCACCAATCCTGGGAATCATCGCTAGAGCTTTCAGCCAAACGGTTTATTATCACAGTTGTCATGGCAACCATACCCCTGGACAATACTCATGTAGTTGTGTTTATTGATTGTTGTTGTTGTTGTTGTTATAATTTCAGCTTCACCGGCAGCCAGGCCAACCTGCTCTTGGATGTTGTATCTAGTGAAATGGACCGGGCGAGTCCCAGGATCAACGGCAGCAGTCGGCAGTCATTGTCTGACTCATCCAGCACGCTTGACATTTTGTCAGATGGAGAGTCCAGCTCACAAACCACGGGTGCGTTCCTGCTTCTCACATGTGATGGTAGCTGCCACTTTGTGCCTCGTCAGACCTCAGCTGGCATTGTGACCTGTTGGTCGTGTTATCTTCACATGTTCCTTGGGAAATTCTTAATCATTCCCGTTCTGCTCTATTTGCAGATGGTCCACCAGGAAAGCGCATTGCATTCCTCTTTGACTCTACGCTGACCGCCTTTCTCATGATGGGAAATCTGTCGCAGGTCAATCGCACGCACACCATGCAGACAAGTTGACATTGGTGACAGCCGTGTCATCATCATTTGTCATTCAACTCATTGGAAGACCATCCTACGTCACCACATTCACTAGCGACCAGTCTTCGTTTGATTGTTGTTGTTGCTGACAGTGATGATGACGATAGTCTGTTTGTGCACTGTAGGGCTTGAAGCGGCATTCTGTGACGATGTTTGAGGTTGGCAAACTGTGTGATGAATCACTGGACAGCCTGGTGTCTGAACTGGAAAAGGTATCATCACATGCTGTTTGACCAATGCCTTGGGCGTGGCTAATGGATGTGATGGGTGTTGATTGGGCGTGGTCTGTCGTGTCTCCTTTTTAGGTGGAGAATCTTGCAGAGGGAGAGGCCAGGCGCTACTTTGACCACGCGATCGTTCTTAAGAACACTGTGCAATATCTGAGATACAACAAAGACCTTGGTGTCCATGGCGATGACAGCAGCGCAGTGGGCCTGGGTACGACTGCACAGGAGCATTTTGTAAATGGTAGCATTATTATCTCTTTCCTTATTCTGCTCTGAAGTGCTTTTCTGATGTTGTTGTGTTGTGTTTCATTCGAGCAGATCTTTTACGGTGCGAGAGCATCAACACGCTCGATCCAGCTGCCTGCGCCAGAATATTGAACAAGAAGTACAGGTGTGACTGCCCTTGACAATGCCGACGCTGTTGCTATGCCTCGCTTGGTCTCGTCTGCAGTACATTTGATGGCCTCTTTCTGTCTTGCAGTTTGTTGATTTCCATGGCGCCTTTGACTAATGAGATCAGACCTGTCTCCAGTTGCCTACCGCCTCACATTGGCCCGCCCATCCCTGAGGTACTCAACTGCCTCTGGGCTGCAATGCGATTGATTGTCCCTAATGCGTTCTATTGAGTTGCAGAGTTGATAAGTTGCAGCGTGCGCTTGTTTTCACTCTCTTGGCGAGTTGTTTACGTTTGTCTTCTGTTGTTCTTCTTCCCTTTTAGGTAAACTCTGTTTGGTTCAAATTGTTCCTTTATGCCGAGACGCGCATGGGACCGCCGTCATTGCTGCTGGCCAAGGGTACGCGCCTGCGACGACTTCCGCCGGTCTTTGTTGTAAGTGGAATGTGCATCCGTTGATGAACCCAAACGAGATTGTTGCTAAGGCCGCGTCTCCTTGGTTGCGATCTCTGTCTGGATCTGTTTCAATCTGCACACGTGTTCTTTTATCCTAGTCTTTCGATCGCTTGCAAATCACCACGTGGGGCCATGATCCTGCAGTTGTCGCTACGTCCAATGTCTTGTTCGCCCTCAACGATGCGCTGACCCACTCGCCCGTCCTCGTTCAGGCGTATGGCATGCACGGCGAGGGTGAGGTCGTCCACATTCCGTTTCCATTCGACAGCCAATCACAACAACTAGGTCAGTATCACGTGAGAATGAAGTCATAATTATGAGACATGTAACTATGCTGCTGTTTTGATTAAGAATTTGATGCGGCATTTCTCAATTGTAATGCGCAAATCTAACAAGCACGTTATACAACCAACAAGCGAGAGAAATGACCTTGTGTAACACATGGTTGTTGTTGTTGTTGTTGTTGTTGTGTCCATGTGGTTTCGATTTCTCGCTTTCAGCTGACAATCTTCCGTCGCAGTGTCGATCCATTGTGAAACAGCTAGATGACAAGTTCTCATTGGACCAGTTTTGCGGCTACGTCACACTGCTCAACCTGACGTCGCACAAACCCCATCGCTCCCACAGATTGCCTAATCAGCTTGCGCTGACTGCAGACTCCTTTGACAGTGGTAGTCAGTCTGATTTGCTAGACATGTCATTCGCTGCTGCTTCGTCCATCAGTGATGACACCAATGAGCAGCCTCCTATTACAGTACCTCAGAGGGAGGATGAGGCTGACGGGGAACAACTGTCGGATGACTTCTGGGTGCCGCTTCATCTCTGCTTCGGATTGCCACTCTTCGACACAGAACTCAACCGTCGCGTCTGCACAAAGGTGAGCCCGTCTCTCTCGCTCGCTTTACAGGACCAAATGTAGTCGGTTTGTTGTAAGTGCGGCCTACTCATCATGCTGAATAGTCATGTTGATGCTATTTCAGTTGGCCAAGAACTCCCTGTGCCAAAAGGAAAGGTAGGCTTACATCGTGACGACATGAGATGAGATGAGGTGAAGATCCTTATTTACCAATCATCACATCATCGTTTGGTGTTTTGTTTTAGTCTGGAATTGATGCTGCACCGAAGTCGAAGAATATCCTTGAAGCTGTTGGATTTCATCGACCGTCTGCAGGTCGGTTAATCAGTCAGTGATGCGGTCTGTCTGTCTTTCTGTCTGTCCGTCTCATGTTCAATGTTTAAAATGAACTTTCAGTGTTGTGTTGTTGAGGTATCTTTGATGCCTTCGTTTGTTTGATTCTTCTATTTTTCTCCTGCTGATGTTTCCTTTTAATTCTGCGCAGTTGCAGTTGCCGGTTGGCATGGCAGCGGACCCGGAGTTGTTTACTGATGAGCAATGTTCCCCATACCCCTCGCGGTCAATCATCTTCTACAATGGCGAAATCAGACGATGGTCCCCATAGGAACGGCAGCCTCGTTTGTCATTGCCCATGGCAATTAATAGATAATTATTTTACTGTACAAATTATGCGAAATGTAGTAGATCTATCGATGTGTGTCGAAAGAGGGTCGATTCTTTGATCCGTGTGCGTCATCTGTTATTCGCGCGTGCTATTTTGCCGCTGCCTCGTAGATCCGTCAGCTCAACAGGGAGAGCGCGGCCAACTGATCATCGAAGGCCTCGGACTCATAATCGACCCAAACAATATCCCTCCTGTCAATCAAGCCCTTCTTTCCATGCCTCTCCGTCTGAATGAGGTCTGGGCCGATCTTTAACGATTGCATAGCTTGCATATATGCTACTCTGTCCACTAGGAACCAGTCTCCTTGTCTATATTCAATCATGCGTGTGTCATTTCCAGTTTTCGAAGCTGCGCATGCGTATCCCTGCACTTTATCAGCGAAATGTTCGTATCCGGTGGTGACGTAGGACCATGCGACATCCATGGAAATGGTGTTTCGTTCGTGGGCAACGGCAAAATCAGCCTCGGTCTGACGTAGCTCATATACCAGACGACCTACGTTGGATGTAAAAGTGCATACTACGACGTCACAGCTGGCCAGCAAAAAGATGTCTGTGAGAATGCCTTGCATCATGGACGGAGTGTAAGCGTAGCCATGTTGTGCCCTGGCTGCCTCGTTCGTCACATTCTTGAAGTTAATCACTTGATAATTCCTGTTCGCTCCTCTGAACGAGACCTGCGAGATGGCCTGGGGGTCATCCGTGGCAAGAAATATAGATCTGCTGAGTTCCTTTCCGCCAGTGAAAATGTCCATCAGTTTGTCAGCTGCTTCCAGATAATTGAGGGCTTGAATCTTCTTCGATTCGCGTCCGACTTTGTCTCCGTGTCTGATGTGGATGCCAACAATGGGTGACTTGAAGCCGAGGCTTCGTTTCAGCCTCTCAAGGGTGAGGGCATAAGATGGCTGCAGTCTGCCGAAGAGGAATGAGACCGACTGACCGATCATCCACAGGGAGGGCGTCTGGTGAATGGACGACAGCAGACTGGACATGCTTTTCGGCACGCAACCTGGTAACGAGCTTAGCATTGGTCCTCGCATCCAGTTGAGGTTAAACCTGTAATAGAGGTTGCGTGGGCTGTTGTTGAAGCTTCGTTGGTCGCTCCACAGCACCTTATCCAACACCCCAATGGTCTCCTTCTTGTAGTCTGTGGGCAGCGCTCGGCACGTCTCGTTGACCGGACGCACGAATTGACTGATTCGCCCACTGCCCGCTTTATCGAGCACGAAGTTCTGCAGAAACAACACCCTGCCCAAGGAGAAGGCCATGAAGTGACAGAGGATCGCTTGATGCAGCTTAGAGCCCAGGCCATTGTTTTGATATTTGAAGTCACAAATGAACGCCTTTGCCTTGCTACAGTCGATTGGGTTCTGCACGTGTTCAAATGCCGCCTGCGTTATTCTGCCCAGCGCCTTCAGAGCGTCCACCTTGTCCTGTCGGGACTGCTGTCCAGAATTGAAATGGCGGACGACGCTCTGAACGGTCAGCCTCGGGTTGTCTTTATCAGTTCTGATTTGCCACGCCCTTGAGTCATCTCCCCTTGGCGTGCTGGCTTTCGTTTGTGGTCTTGCTTTTCGATTTGTTTCTGATTTGGAATAGTCAAGTGGAACAGATTTCAGCCAAGTCTCCGTTGCTAGAAATACATATACCAGCGATAAACAAGCATAGACTGCGAGAACAATCTTCCATCTGAAGAGACGGGCGCACATGGCATCACGTCTGTGACAGCCACAACATATAGATCGTTGGTTCTCTCTGATCCAAACGAAACTAAATCCATCGTGGACGACTGCACATCGCCTTTTATTTCTTTCCATCCGTTCTTCTCTTCGGGGGTCACTTTCATGGTCCAGCAGATCACTGAGCGCACGCCACCACGCCATCACGTGACCAGGGAAGAGCTCCTTGGCTAGTAGCGCCAGCGGTACATGTTGAACTCTGGAGTCGCCAAGCTTCATAGAGGCAAGAATGGGTTGCGCCCTTGTCTGGCCCATGCTTCTAGCTGAATCAACAGATGCAAAGGAACATTCGCATATCAATCAGTGGCATCACTATAGCGAGAATTTTTGCTGACGACCAGATGAATTTTATTGTTGTTGATAACCTAACACTAACTGTCAACATCATTCATAAATTTGTTAATCCTTACTTTTTATTTCAAAGCTTTTGATCCTACTACTAAGACGACTGCTTCTATAAATTCTAGTCCGTTGGACTTCCTTCAACTTCATTCGAACGTAAATGAGGCGTATCAACAATAAAATTAACATTTTGTTATTACATTTTGTTATTACAGTACTAATAGATTAAAAAATGGTATCATTTTATATTCACACATTGTCCCAATGATTGTAATTTGTATTTCCGCCATGGAAAGAACTATTGTAGCTAATTGGTTTGAGAGATGATCATATTGAGTGTAAATGTGGAGGACGAAAAGACGAAGATAAACGCTTTTACATTCCACATAAGTATATATTTCATAGAGACGTTGCTGGTCCCACGACAGGTAGAGATGGCAGAGTTCCAAGGAGTACATGTGGTCGTTGGTGCCAGAGCTCTATGTCGTGAGACACAGCGTAGATAAGACGACAGACAGAGTTGTTGANGACAGAGTTGTTGATACGACGAAGTACAGACGGCAAAGAGGATAAGTACAGGGAGACACAGCTACATATTCTTACTATCACGTGACTACAAAATGACGACATTGAGTTCACACAGACTGCGCGTCAGCCACTACATAAATACAAAGTGGAATTAAATTGAACTGAAGTTGGATTATCTAAACAAGATCCCGCGAGGGTGTTCGTGTCATCATTGAAGACAACTCTCTGGAATTCAGTTGTAGTCGGTGAGTTTAACATATGATTGTTAACCCAAAGAAAGTTGACTCTTGTCTTGTGCAGTGCTGTAAAAGTTCCTCCTTTTATGTAATTAATTACAAGTACAAGTACTATCAGGAAAATGTAGCTAAATCCAATTACAATTACCGTTCCACAAATGTAACCAGTTACAAGTAAAAGTTACTGCTTCTCGAAAAGGAATTTTTAGTGAGTAAAAATCCCAAATTCAAACGTTTATTGTTCAACATGAAATGCTAGATTATGGCAAAAAATGTAATAACAAAAACAATGAAATGTACAGCACAACAGTTCATTAATTGCAAATCGCTAGATTCAAATATTGAAAAGGAACTTTTGCTGTTCTCATAGCAGAATGTACTCATTCCTTAATTACTTTTGTAACTAATTCCACAAAAAGTTACATGCCATAGAAATAATTTAATTGCATCATAAAGTTCCTTCCGCAAATGTAATTATTTACTTGTAACTAGTCACATTTGCAATGAGTACTCACAACACTGGTCTTGTGTGCGTTATTATAAACTACAATTCAGATCAATCGTTTAGGGCGTGGTCACGTGGGCCGTGGTACTGCCAGGTTTTCTACGGTCCGACCCAATCCCCTTGTGAATGCCAACGAGCCTAACAAACCTTGGCTCATTACATAACATTGTTGTGGATTGTAAATTGCATGATGGTGCATGCTCATGTGGAATCATGTGTGGAATTGATCGTAGCAGTTAATGCCTCGAAGACCTTGGTTGACATTGCAGCATTCTCTATTTTATCATAGTAAATATGACCGATGTTTTGGACAATCCCAATGTCAAGTTTCTCTCGTATATGCAATATACAGTAAAGTAGGTCGTTGATCAATATCTCTCGGGTGTGCCCAAGGTGGCTATGCCTTATGACTTATGACGTACAGTACAGTATGAAATAATGCCAGATCGCTAGACATTCTGTGCGTGAAAATGTAGGAACTGGGTCGGTTTATTAGTTACCAATTCATAGACTGTAGGAATCGGATTGAATACCATTTCATACAGTTGACATTCCACCCTCTGTCTAATCGCCCCCCAAAGCGAAGGGCGTGGAGACCCTTTTCAGTTGCTGGGGCGTTCCTCGGCAGGCAGAGTGGCTGGTCTCGTATTGTTGTAGTTCTGTCGTAAGCAGAAGGGAAATGGCGGACGAAAATGTCATCGTCGTGTAAGCGCCGTCTGCTGAAGGAATTGTCGGAACTGGTCAAAACTGCAACGCCTTGCATTAAAGTAGACAGTGAAAAGCTGCAGAAGAATCTACAGAAGTAAGTGTGTTCTTCTGACCGAAATGAAGCAACGAGAGGAAGAATCAAACTCACATCCTTTTTCATGGGCTGCTGCTTTCAGGAATGCCAACTGCGGAAGCCAACGATGGCCACTTGCGGCGCTCTGTTCATTATCATATCTGCTACTGAGGGGTACTCAGCCTAAACGAGAATGGCAATGCATCTGTTTTTTTTGTTAAATTTGTTGAAGAAAGAGAGTGATGTGCGGTCGTTTACTGGGAAAGGCGTAATGTCAACAAAGCGATGTTCGATGTGAAACTATGCCAGTACAAAAGCGACGTCCGCCCAGAAGTCGTCCAATTCAACAAACTTGATTCATGCTACGGTTCGTTACTTGTATTCCATTCGTAAACTCACATCAGTGGTATTTGTTTTGTTTCAGGTGGCACATTGAAGTTGAAGGCGCCCCAGGTAAGAACTAAGATATCAGCTTATCGTTCGCGCTGTTAAGTTGATAGCAATCAGTGCCAACCTTCCTTTGTTCCTTTTGTTGTTGTTGTTGTTGTTGTTTGGGAGGGTGCTGTGGAGATGTAATCTTACTTACATGCGTGCACATGAGCGACATAACCTTGGTAGTAGACAATGTGCTTCGAAATATTATATACCCCCTCTTTTTTGATTTCATCTTACGAAACGTGACGAGAGAAATTGGCTGGAACTCGTTTCGTAATTGTGTGACAAGAAGTAGCCAAGAAATCGTAATCATAACTTTTATCTTAGACATCTGTAAGCCCAGAGTACGAAGATGGAGGCTTTCGCATTCCATATTTGTATATATAATTCATTGACTTGACAGACATGTTGCTGATCCCACAACAAGGAGAGATGGCAAACCTCCAAAGTTATGGTGCCTGAGCTCTATGTCGTGAGACACAGCATAGAATACAGGGCAGAGGGAGTTGTTGACACTACGAAGTACAGACTGTAAAGAGCGTATTAGATGGCACAGCTACATATATATTCATACAATCATATGAATACACAATGGCGCCATCAATGTCACACCGACTACACGTCAACAACTACATATCTACCGCCAAGACGTCGAAAATGTGACATCACAATTTTACAAACCGCTATTTCAAAGCGACTGGACAACAGCTAGCCTCTTTTCACTTTGAAATGCCAGAAGCCAGTGCGGTGTTTGCTCGTTAGTTCCTGATGTTTACACAGGGAAAGACGTCAATAATTAGAAGAAGACAGTGCTAGCACATCAGCCCTTTGCAGCAACTAACTGCTAATGTGACGATGATTTACTGAAGAAAACAATGAGCTGATTGCACTAAGATGTAATTGGTTGTCAGACGTTTGCAAGCGAAGCATTTATCTGTCTTGTGACCTCAAAGCAAGTAATTCAGTGAAATAGATTCATTGGAATGGGTTGAAATTGATATTTTGGTCTTGAATTTTATTGTTAAAAAGACAGAAGGAGTAAGTTGTGTTGAATGTAGATTGTGTGGAAGAGTAACGACGTAGAGTGACAGGCCAAGCGAATACTCATGTGACTCGCTAGTCGTGCGGTGTTCAGCGAGAGTGTGGCTTGGTCGATTGGGCTTTCTGGATCTCTCATGATTGGTCCAGGTATGAGATGGCAGAAATCAAAGCATAGCTGTGAATGGTCGTTGATATCATAGTTCAATGTGGTGACACACAGAGTAGAATGCAGATGGATTGCAATAAAGCATGGCAGACTGACTTATTTTATTTTTTTATGCGACTGGAGATCTAGCATTTGAAATAATCTCAAACAGTTTGCACGGCGCTTGATTCAGGATGGACAAGCATTGCACAACCTTAACTTACTATGTTAACGGACTACGATCGTGGAAGTCCCCACAGGATTGTTATTTTTGTTTTACCAACAAGTGATTTTTTGGACTTTGGAGAGTTTTCTGTCGAGTTAGAGTAGTAGATTTGCCTGCAAACTTGTTCCTTTTGATTGAGTTTTCCATGCTACAAAATATGCTTTGCCACGATTTTAAGAACGGGAAAAATGTATCTTATCATTCTGTACTCTGAGTAAGAGTGTTGTTTTAAGTACAAGATTAAAGTGAATGGCACAGGCTGATTCAAATATTAACCAGCCAAAGCCAAAGGAATGGTCTTCATCAGCAGTAGAATAAATTATAATTGAAATATTGTGCTAGTGAAACAAGTTGTCATTTCGTATGCCATTATTGCCATACAAGAACATGTGAATTAACAAGAAAATGACTGATGTGATGAAAATATTCAAATAATAATTAAAATTCAATGACAACAACCTAATTTTCAACATAATTAATGCCAGTTAGTCATTTACACAATGAATGGAATACTCATTTGCCTGCGCTAAACAGGCACTCACATCAGTCATAATAATGCAGCACTGGGTGACCAGGGTGAGGTATGCAATTTGATCTGAATGGGTGCAACTCTTGATGGCTGACAAGAGTTGAATAATGACTGATGCTCAGTAGCTAGCCAACTGGCCAGTCTTTCACTTTAACTGTTGAACAGGAAGGCATCATTTCACATTCGTCCTCTGGCGCCGCCCTTTCCAACAATTGTTGCTTTATCTCCGCTGCCAGAGGAAAATCCCACATTGCATTGTAATAATGATATTAATATTATAGATTGCTACAATCTAGAGTAAGAGTAGCACAAATCTATTCACTCAGTCAAGTAGCGTTCTCACCAAATGTTTCTTCGAGTACAACATCTGCTTGAATTACTCTAAGTGTAGCAATTATTTGTCAAATTCAGGCAAACAACTGGAAGTAGTCACTCCTCATCTTCACACACCAATTCACTCAATGGAATGTTCAGGTTTATCGGCATACATGTTCTTGCAAGCATAATGTCATTATACTCTGAACTTTAAGGAAGTGGCAACTGAATAATCCCCTATCGTTAATTGTTGGGGGTCACATCCCCTTATGCCCCCTAATCTGCCGTCCGCCCCTTGCCTTAGGTCTACTATGTTGGGCATTCTTTTATCGGCCACAAAACGAGAAACTCCAGGCTGCTCCAAGTAGGCAAGCCTTGCGAATGGTGCACTCTGGAACTAGCAACCTTTGCTTCATTTCTTGACTGTGCTGACATCCAGTGTCGCTGCGGTTGGGAGCAAGCAGTCCTCCTCCGTAATTAAATCGGTTTCAGTAATCAGGACGCTGTGCTACATGACTGATTGATTGGTTTATAGATTAATTGATTGATTGATTGGTTGATTGATTGATTGATTGATTGATTGATTGATTGATTGATTGATTGATTGATTGATTGTTGAAATTGCTCTTGGGCTTTAGAGGTTCGTTACTTTCACTTAGCTGCAGTGAGCTGCATCTGTGGTGAGTTGCGTGCGGTTGCTCATGTGAGAAGAGTAGATTTACTATTTCAAGGATAGGTTCAATTGAAGTAGCCATTAGCTTAAATGCTCCAATGGCTTCGCTGTCAAGACGTTTTCAGGAAGAGCATTCCACCAAGGATCGACTCTGTTGACGAGTTGATTTTGAATAGAAGTAAACTTGTACAGGTGCAGGGGTATTTTCAAATTTTCAAGAAGGAGAAGTCTGCCATTAAAATGAACCTCGTAAATATCATATTTACCACACTCGATGATCCTGATGTTTTTCAATAGATGTAGCCATTTGCATTGGTGCCACATTCTTGCTATCTCATGCCCATTGTGATCTGGCGCCTTTGGTGCTTAGAGCCAGTGATGTTTTGTAAATCACAGAAGTGGGGGACGGATCTAAAGTGGAGAATATGTAGGGGGTAAAACCCCGCTTCTGCCTGAAGGGTCCTTGGTAGGCGGATCCGATGGCATGCTCTCCCCTTTAAAAATTGAAAATTGAAAAAGGAAAGAAAATTTTTCGAATCTTTGCATTTCCAAAACGTCTCAGAGTGAATTTCTATGGTGAAATTAATGCTCACATATGCAGGGGTGCACGGAGTGTAACTTATTCTTGTATTTCGCGAGGTTCAACTACAAATCCATTGTTTGCAACGTGGCTGCCTATAAATCCAGTGCGACTTCAGTCATATTTCTGCAAACAGCAGAACTCAACAAAACATTTGAAGAAAAGCGGCTCTTTTGTAGGGTCGCTATTTCAATGTTGTACGCACAGTATTTGAAAAGTTCATGCTTGTTACCAGGAAATGGGTGCAATAGGACTTTTCGTCCTTTGTACTAGAAATTATGACAAGAGTTTTAAGAAGTGAGGAGACGGCGTTCCCCCGAAAAAATATAGTGGGCGGACGTCGTTCCCCCGCGTTCCCCCTCCAAATCATCACTGCTTAGAGTCCAGTCCCGTCACCTGCGCTGCATTCATTACCATACAGCTGACACTCACTTCTTCGGTTGCCAGGCGACAGTCGTATGTCGTCAAGCTGTGTGAAATGGAAATGCAAGTTCTGTCATTTGTCCGTTGTCCATTTGTCCGTTTGACTCACGATTTGCTTGCTGTTTTGCGCTTTCGTAGGAACGCTGTATGAAAATGAATCGTTTGAATTGGAATTCACATTCGGCGCTCGTTACCCATTCGACTCCCCACAGGTAGGTTGCCTAGTGATCACGTGATCCATGCCATTGTCATGGAAACCATGCCCTGGTTAACCGATCGATGCCGTTCACAATAAACAGAATAAATCATAGTTCTATATTCTGAAGCGAACGGCTTTTGGACGGTACTGTGTTAATTAAGGTTTGCTGTCTCTGTTTGATTCGATCTGATTGACATACGATTGTTTCTCTTTTGCTCTGTAATCCTCTTATGTTGAGTTGGACATCCCACATCAGACCGCCGTGGGCGTGGTACGTCTGACCCCCTGACCTATCCATGTGTCGTTGTTGTCTGTTGCCTAGGTGATGTTCGTTGGCAGGCACATCCCAGTCCATCCGCACGTCTACAGCAATGGCCACATCTGCCTCTCGATCCTAGGCGACGACTGGACGCCGGCCATGTCCGTCAGCTCAGTCTGCCTCAGCATCGTCAGCATGTTGAGCAGCTGCAAAGAGAAGGTATGACATGTTGCCAGTTGCCATTGACAACATAGACGCCACTTCAACGTGATGGTGCGTCGTTGACTGTAACACGTGACACGGGGTCGCACCAATGGGTCGCCTTACGGTTGTCATAGTTACATGCCTTTTTAATCTAATTCCACTTGATGCCCCCCTCGTTTAGAAACTGCCACCCGATGACTCCTTCTACGTTCGAACGGCCGGCAAGAACCCGAAGAACACCCGATGGCTCTTTCATGGTCAGTCGATTGGATTAATTGGAATTTGTAAAAGGAATTGGTTGTCCAGCAGACATCATCATCGCAGTAGTTGCCTGGTTGTGCGATTGATTGATGGATTGTTGTTTGGATCTGGT
Source organism: Calvadosia cruxmelitensis (assembly GCA_900245855.1). Taxonomy (NCBI): domain Eukaryota; kingdom Metazoa; phylum Cnidaria; class Staurozoa; order Stauromedusae; family Kishinouyeidae; genus Calvadosia; species Calvadosia cruxmelitensis. Next base: position 16,729 of record OFHS01000769.1, read on the forward strand.
CTTGTTTGGCGTTGGCCTCGTTTGTTTGATCGCTTGAGCTGTGGCTGTTGCTAGGCTGGATTGCAGGGCGTGGCTTCTCACCAGTCCTTTTTCTTTTTCTGCTTTTCAGATGACGACGTGTAAGATGGACATACAGTACCAGTGCTGGCCTTGGCCTGTGCGAAATTCGCCTTCATTGCTTCCATTAGAATTACCAGATGCTCCCCCTGTACATTATTTTTGGCTGAATTAGTTACTGTGACAGTAATCGCGTTGCTTTTTCGTTTTCTCGTGAGTCACTCCGTCTTGGCCAATCCCATCGTATGGAATAATCACGTGGCACGCATGGGCCAATCGAGCACGTGGCAAGCAGCTGGCTTTCCGCTCCCTCTAAAATGATAAACGAATCAATGGATCAGTCGAGCAAAGCACACATTCGAAGCTCCTGCGCATCGTGCAGTGATTATGGGTGGGGCCTGGCAGGGGAAGGAGAGGAGGATAGTTGGATGCTTCTGTCGCCCGCTGAAGGATCGGGGGTCTAAGGGAGGGTCCAGATGAGCGCCAGCATCCAACAACACCCCCAAAACCCTAGTTCTCATGGCAACTGATTACCGTTTGCCTCAAGGTGACAACGCCCACTGCGTCATTACATCGAAGAAGGGGATTCGATGCTCACGAGTGCCAAAGCGAAACGGAGACACAGCCACAAACCAGAACACGCTCATTCCCGATGCTTATCACAGGCGAGTCCCATTCAAAAAGTCACTAAGTGAGTCTAATGGCCGACTCAATGCCACGGCAGAGAAAACAGATAGAGATAAATACTGCGATAAGAAGATTGGCTAAAGTGGTTGGACTGGCCTCGGGCTGGCTTCAAATTAGAACAGATAGTGTCGAACAGTAAGAAATGTAAGATACCAATTACATCACTGCCGGCTGTAACAAGAGCAGCATGAAAGAAACGCAGCAGCATTCTATTGAATTTATGCTCGTCTTATCTGTTCAGTAGATTTGTATTATGGATAATGACATCAAGGACATCTCCTTAAATCTTAACTTTTAACAGGTTCATGGAAAACGCAGACTGATACGCACACTGCTGCCAAATGGTATCCTCTGGTATTATGTTTAAAACTTTAAATAGAAATGTCAATTGAAATGGAGTACACGGACGTAAAATATTCCGCTATGATTCTACGAAGAACCAAAAGTGCGCCAAGTTTCAATAGACAATGCTACACTCTGATTGGTCAAAAGATTAGTTCTAGCCGAATGAGTGGTCTCTTAGCTACTTTAGCGCTGCTCGTAGTTAGCAGATGCGGTCGTTGATATCGAAAATCTTCTTGTTTTCATGTGGGTGGAACGCAGCGTTTGCTCCGAAGTACTCTAAGGTGAAGGCAAAAGGTTCCCATCGTAGATGTCTGTTTCTTTCTGGCGTGTGTAGACATGGCCAACGACAGTTCTAACGGCGGCGTTCAACCCGAGGAGGCAGGCAACCAACCGGCCACCGGCGACAGCAAATCCCCCAAGCGAACTAAGTCTACCCGGTCGCAAACACGACCAAAGAAATCAAAGAACGCTCTCACTTGCGATATAGTGACGTTGGAAGGGGAATCATTGCAGATTGAAGTGGACGTAAGTGCTATGATGTTGATGTTATGCTGGTAGTGATTTCTCAGTGTCATTTCCCGTCGATAAGCAAGCGGCTGCGCGGCGTGTGCTTCACCTGCGATTGGCGCTGGCTGTGAAGGCGAAGAACAAGAGCCACTAGTTGCTAGCAATCGATTGTCACTTGATTACACCACACAGCAGCAGCATCATCGGTTGCATGCCTTGCCTGTCTGACACCTCAGACATCACCTCAGATCATGTACAACAGCACACACTTTGTACCGATCTCCTTCGCCCATTGAGCGCAATCATGACTCAACATTTGAAATCTCAACGTTCAAACGCCGATTGTTTTATTTGCTTTCTCTCAAATCGAAAGGATCTGTGCTATTGATATCACACACTTCTGCCATGGAATACCACCAATGCTCCAATATATCATGCCTCGTTGCTGTGCTTTTGCATTTGAGAAATCTGCGATGTTGTAGGCCTACTTCATTTGTCTGCAAGCAGACCCGTTGCAATTTCACCCCAACAGTGATGATGATGATGATGAACCGTTAGATCAGATTTGACGGTCCTTCGATTCAATATGCAATTTGTTGTCGTTCCTTTGATGTTGCAATTGTTTTGATGTGCTCGCTAGTGTTTCTGTCTGTCTGTTTGTTGTTCGCTCAGTTCGTTCAGCTGTATTTAAGTTGGGGCGTCTTCATTTCGCCTGGCTTTGGTGTTCAGCGAGATGAGTTCACTGCTACGTTGGTCTTCGTCAGCTGCTGTTTTCTTCTCTACTGCTAATCTTCGATCTCACCCCAGCTGTTACATCGACAATCAGCCTGCTCTGTCCTCTGGACTCCGTTGAGCTTATCTCTGATGTTGCGTCCTAGAGCTGGCCGATCCTCACATGAATGAAGCAATTATACCTTGGCATTGTGTTGGAGACATCAACAACAGACATGTTTGTTTGCAATCGGATTCGGGACGGCTGATCAATCCCCATTGGGACGAACACATTAAATTGACTCGTACATTGCTTGCGACCTCATCCTATTTATTGCGACAGGCAATATTGTCCCTCGCCAAGCCACTGCTGAGCTGCCGGCATCGCCAATTTGCAAACGGCAGCGAAAGAAATCTGCCGACGGTTGCATTGTGTCCACATCAGAACAGTCACAGCTGCTGCTGCTGCGCGATCGACGTTGTTTCACGTTGTGGCGCGATCTTTCACGTTTCCAGAGCGCATACTTCAATGGACGTAAACCCTTTGTGTAGCTCAAATCAACTATGATGATGCATGCTACGAAAATGCAGTTTGAGAAGTCGAGAACCAGCAGTAAAGACACACTGAAGTGCACAGACTTCCGTTTTTGGCTCACGGTTACCATGGTTATTGTGTTGCACGGTTACCATGGCTATTGTAGTCTACGAAGTGCAGGGGAAATTTGAGTTGATTTGTTAAATTATGATTGATCTTTTTTTAATCGTAAACTTCTCGCAGACTCACACAGTCACTCAATAATGATTATACTTGCTGTTGTTAGTTCACAGGCACAATAATCGAGTGCAAAGAAATGAACAGTGTTGGCTTTTGTGTTTATAAAATTGTAAAGTGGTACATGGAAAATGCATACGAAAATTAAATCCGCAAGCGAAAATATAAAAACGCAAGTGTCGATATCGCGTCGGTGCATCGACGTCGGTTTGGTCGATTTTTATCAACATCGATATTTCTTTCATATTCAACTGCGAAACGACGTCGTCAATCGACGCGAAATCGACCAAAATTCGAATAAGTTTGCCCGCTGGGATGTGTCGTGTCTGCTGTAACACTTGCCAAGTGACGTAAGTGTTTCTTTGAGAGTGAAGAATAATGTCATACCCGTTGCTACACATCTTTAACAGAAAGAAGGAATAACAGATCGATCTAGTAATATAATTTTCCTAGTGCATTTTCGGGATATCTGATTTGTTTGAAGTAATACAACAAAAATGGATGGAAAGTGCTCTCTGCTTTTAGCTGCCTTCCGCTTCCAGTCGACATACAACTTTTGAATCAGTCTGACTTTGTTTTCCAACTGCTGCTTTACTATAAATGGGACAATGTGTGTTTCCTTGTTGGCAGTCTGTATTTTACTTTGAATTATTCTTTATTTCTCTGTATTTTCTTTATCACAGAGGCATGCCAACGCAGAAGTGCTTTACTCCAAGGTCATCAGCCAATTGAACATCACAGAAAAGGAATACTTTGGTTTGAGATTCACAGATGAAGAGACCAAAGTGGACGTATGTTGATATGTAGAGGGATATGTGTTTTGATTTTCTCGTTGGTTAACGGAGGTTGTGCGTGGCAAGTGATCATCCTCGTGTGTGTTACTCAAAGAAACTATAATTATAAGGAACTGTTGATAAAATCAAAATGTAGATGATGCGCAGCCTGACTGCTTAATTGTTTGATACTATCCATGCAATGCTTGGTTGAGCTGCTGCATATCAAAGGGACATTTGATCATCATTTGTTTGATTTGATAAATTATGATGATTTCAACATACTTCCAAGACCTGTGCTATGTAGTCGAATCTTGTAGCTACTCTGCCGTGTCAGAACGTGAATCAGTTCATATGAATCATTGATTATCCACCCAATTGTTCGTCAGTTGAATAATTTATGCTGATTTACATTGCCATTTTGATTCTAGCGATGGCTTGATTTGCAAAAGTCAATGAAAAAGCAGATCTCAAGTAAGCCAAATGTGCAACATGATCATTTCTTTTGCTCTAGATATGTTCGGCATTCGGAAAAATAGCTGCTAGGCTTCTAGGCCTACATTTGCTTTGGGGATAGGGGTCTGTCCTCAGGGGTCGGTCCTTTTGATCCTGTGTAATGCTTGGTCATCGTTGTTTTGTGATGCTGCGTTTACACATTTTTATAGGAATAACGCGAATTTTGGTTGTTCAAAATAACCCGCTTACTCTAAAAGGGAGAAGCAATCTAGCCTCAAATTGTTGAAGAACTGATTTCGTGTAATGGAGAGATCGATAGCTACCGACACAAGGAATCAACACGTCCTGCTCAGAGCGAATCTCACAATAACTCATTTTACTAAATAACACATCACACCACATAACACCTTACTTTACCAGAACTAACAACTGTTTACATACAGTGACGCTTCCGATTGAACCATCACAATAATTACGTCATTACTATTTCCAACACAAATATCATACTTTAGAAGTGATTCTTATTCTATTGTTAGGCGACATTTGCAAGCGGTTTAGCGCTCTTGTCTCTAGTCACAATGTTTGTTACTTTTAATAAGATGGCGGATTAATTAATCTAATTTGTTTTCTGTTATGTTTAGGTATGTCTCCAAAGTTTGACTTCTGTGTTAAGTTTTACGAGCCAGAGCCAGCTCGCATCCAAGATGAGCACACCAGGTTGAGTTTACCACGCTAATGTTTGCGTTCATTTCTGGCTTTGATTTTGCATGATTGATTAATTTTTTCCAGATGTTCTGGTTTTAATTTTCGTAACCTTGTTCTGTGCCAGGTATCTTCTTTATTTGCAACTTCGAAAGGACATTGTCACAGGACGGTGAGTGATTGTCAGAATGAAGAAAGTGACCCTTATGTTGCCATGGCAACAATGCTAGTGAATGGAGTTGAGCTTGTGTTAGATGATCTTTGCTATCATTGCTTCTTACCTTTCAGTCTTGAGTGCGAAGAGAAAACCTTTGTCTTGCTTGGATCTTACACTGCCCAGGGTGAGATTTAGATGGTCTTTGTTTGTTAGACAGAAGAAAGTTCCATTGCAGGATTGAAATTCGCAGAACTGCTGTATCTGAGTTTGATTGCCATAATACGTCTTATTTGAAAATTACTTTTCTCACCATTCTGACAATGTTCTTGTTGATGACTGCTGAATGAACTAATGCACATTTGACAACAGTGAACGTGCTATTTACGTTCTCTTCGGCATATAATTAGATAGGAAACATTCTGTTTTATTTTCTGTCTTTTATCACAACTGCATTAAAATGCATCAGAAAAACGTAAGCCCTGCAAGTATGTTTTGGCTTTTCAAGTGTTTTCCCTTTATCCGGTGTGGTTGGGTCAGGGAATCCAAACACGCCTTGTCATGTGGTAGCTTCTTGATGAAACGATACATGAACTATTTTGTCGACAAAAGATACAATTATTTATTGATGTTTCTGATTCAAGAGCCAATTCTCCTAAATATCTTCAATTTCCCATCGAAAGAGTCTGCCAGATGAGGTTAACCAATCAGAGAGAGCCGAGCCTTTTATTTTAAGTTCTCTTTGTACATCGCTCGATTAGAATCCAAGAGACGTTTGAAATACGGTATGCTGCTGCAGAATGATGACATCTAAAGGTTTTCGTCTGGATTTCCAATCATCCCTTTCAGCCAATCAGATTGCAGTAAGCAGTGCTGATGCTTTATAAATCAAATTACCATTGTTCGATACGACATTGCTGTTCCGTTACCATGGCCTCAGTGTCACATCACTAAGAGGTTGTAATGACGTTGCAGACTCACTGGTGTCCCATCTACAAACATTGCAATTTAAAAAACAATTTTATGTCATCGCATCACGACATATCTATTTCTAACAAGAAACAAAACTCAAGTACATGGAAACTTACCAGTATATTTCTACAGAGGTTAAATGCAAATTCAGGCTCTAAATCTGATAACCTTTAGGTTGAAACAATTGGACATACCAATTGGCCGCATAGGCGTTAACCATTACATGGACCCTAGATTATTGTTATTATTATTATTATTATTACACTCTAACATTTGCATTCCATGAATATCGAAGTACCTTACATTACCGAGTAGACGTGTGTAGTCTTCTGCCTTGCCTGTGTGATGATGTTTACAAGCCTCAGAAACTAATGCAGAAAAGACTGCATTGACATAATCAAGGTTCTATTGTTGTGTTGCAGCTGAGGTTGGTGACTACGACCCATCAGAGCATGGCGTGTACTACCTCACAGACTATCAGTTCTCACCTGATGACGAGGTAAGCACTCCTACACAATTGACTAGCTGCCACAGTGCATAAATCATCTCCAACCTCTCTTTGACTCATTCTGCCTCCCTCTCAATCATGATCTAGAACGCCGCTCTCACTCGAAAGGTCATGGAACTCCATCGTGAGCAAAGGTTTGTTTCAATTGTAGGTTGATTTACTTTGCAAGGAGACATTGCAATTACCCTAAATAGTATCCTTGATTGATTGATTGATTGATCGACCGATTGATTGATTGATTGATTGGTTGATTGATTGGTTGATTGATTGATTGATTGATTGATTGGTGGATTGATTGATTGGTTGATTCATTGATTGATTGATCGACCGATTGATTGATTGATTGATT
>OFHS01000770.1:0-35688 GCA_900245855.1 Calvadosia cruxmelitensis
TCCCCGTTACCCCGGTAAGAAAATATCGGTTCTTCTTAACGGGGAAAAACCCCGGTTACTGCCCCCGGTTGCAACTCTAAACTTTACCCTTGGGTCCAGTGTGGAAGCAACCTGCATAACAGGCGTGTCCTCGACACCAAAGAAGTGGTCCTCCATGGCCTCCATCAGCTCTCCTCTCATTGTTCCTGCTCCAGGACAATCCATCTGCTCCAGTGCCGTCCTTAAACTTGCAACGAGAGGCAACACAAAGCTGATGCTGGTTGTAGCGTCGCTTACAACTTTCGTCACCTCGTCGAACACAGAGAGTAAGTCAACAATTGACTTAGCCAGCTTCCATTCATCTGACCTGATGGTGGGCATAGTGCTATTGTCAGAGCAGTACTGGACCACTGACGCCTTCAGTTCTACCATTCGAGATACCATCGCCAATGTTGTATTCCAGCGAGTCGGGACATCCTGCACAAGTCCTAACTGTGTAAGCTTCAGGTCCACCTGAATCTTTCATAGGGCAGCTTTAGCTTTGTGAGATCTACTGAAATGGCTAACAATTCTCCTGAATTTGCTCAACAAATCAGTAATGGCTCGTTGACATAGCACTGCTGAATTTACGACTAGCTGGCCAGTGTGGGCAAAGCATCCAAAACTATTAAAATTGCCATCCCTCATTGCTTTGTCCATGTTGCTGGCATTGTCTCTGATGATGAAGAACACCTTGTCATCTATGCCCCACTCTTTCTACACGTCATGTAGCATACGTTGAATGTTCTCTCCAGTATGTTCCTCCTCTGTTGGAAGAACAGATATCACTCGATGCTTAAGTGTCCAAGTCCTGCCAGAAGCGAAGTGAACAGTGATGCCCAAGTATGAGTCCATGTTCTGTGACGACCACATGTCTGTGGTGACGTTCACTGCATCTCCAATCGCAGTATTCAATTCGTCTTGAACCTTTTGCTTCATCTCTTTGTAAACATCGGGGAGAACAGAGTCCGTAAAATACTTTTGTCCTGGCAGGTGATATTTTGGCTTCAAAGTTTCCATCAGTGCCTTGAATCCGTCCCTTGCAACCACATTAAATGGCGTACCGTCAATGGCGATGATGTCCATCACAGCCCTGGTGATCTGTCTAGCTGGGGCAGAATTGATTGGCCAAAATTCCGTCTCAGGCTGTCGCTTCTGAAACGCTTTCTCCATAGTGCTTTGCTTTTTCGCTGAAGAGGTGTCGGCTTGTCTTCTCTCCTCCTCTCGCTTTCGCTTAGCACTGCCTTCTGCTCTTGTTTTCTCAGCGTTGGCACAGGCGGGCAATCCAATCTTTATTTTGTTTATGGACATCTTCCAGGTGACGCCGAAGTAATGTCGTAGTGTGGTCTATTGACGTTTTGCCTCGGCGTGAAATAGACTGTTTACAGAGATGGCAGATTGCTTTCGCACTATCACTCGTGTCTACATCAAAGCAACTCCACACTGGAGAGCGTATGTGAGAGCTTGTACCTCGCGCTGCCATGACACTTCGTAGTAATAGTCCGCATAGGAATAATATGAACTGATAAGAAGATTGTAACGTGCTTTTAAGATCTAGGCAGTGTCGCAGTTGCAGGCGCCGCAGGAAATTGAATAATTATAGCTTCCTCATTGCAATCTATTCAATCGAGTCAATGGCATTCAAATGAAACAGGAGATTTGGTGTATGCTTTGTGTTATACTAAAGCATGATAATCGGGGAAGTATAAATATCAGCAACATGTCGCGCCGTTACACATGTTACCCGGTGACCGGGTGTTGAAGTTTCTTGAGGGTGCAATTGAGTTTCAAGTGGGGGAATTGACAAATGTGTCTCTGTCTGCATGCCCCAAAAACGAATGAATCGGAGCGAATGAGTTATTCAAATAAATGCGAAATGCGTCAGGGCGAGAACAACAACACCATTGTTTCTATGCAGGCCTCTCTCCTCGTCGAGTTGTTATGAATCGTAATCTGTTTGAATGGCAAAGTGATTAGAAATTGGCACTCTCTGCTAGCGTTGCGCTCGTCTGAGGCTGAAATTAAAGCATTTAAATGTTCTCGGAAAAGCAACGAATATCGCCTACAAAGTCCTAATTAGGAGACAGCTATTGTGGAGACAAAAACGTTTGCAATCGTGGCAATAACCGTGATACGTTGAATGAATAAAACACCTCTATTCACAATAGACAATCCGGTAAACAATTGATATGGTGTAAATTGATCTTGCTGTCTTTGTTCATTCTGTGAGCGATTACCAGGGTTGAAGTGGGTCTATTTTTTGTTTTTGTCACGTCGTTTTCACGATTGTGATAGATGAGTTTTGCGAGGGTTTTTCTGGTCAACGTCGTTCAGATCATCACACTGTTACTGCTGGCAATATTGATCATGTCAGTGTTATAATTCCATGGTCAAGGGCAATCAACTAGGATGCCAAGTGAAATAATATTCAAAAATAGTTTGTTCAGTGGAATGTTCGGAGAATGACACGTTTGTTCGGTTCTCTGAACCGAACCCGAACATCGCTTGTTCGGCGCCGAACAAACAGAATTTGTTTGTTCGGAGCAACCCTACTTGTGTAGCATGATATGCACAGAGCCATCAATAGAGAGAGTTCGGACGCTGTTCACCAGACCCCCATTCCACCGCCATGTTTGAGCCTAGCTCGTCCCTGGCGCCCTAGCTCATCAGACTGTGCTAGCACGTGGCGAGAAGAGAATTACGTTTCAAGCTCCCCAGCGAATTACAGCAATTGCATCAAAGTTGTAAGAAAGTGGATATAGAACTATCAGAGCTTATAAACTGACTGTAGAAATGTTGATTGCAGCTGTTATGTGATTTGACGTGCTGTATTTTGGACAAACGCCATGGATTTGCCAACTACTGTAAGTTCAGCCGAACAGGAATGCGAGGTACGTGTGTGATTGTGATTCATATATTTGTCATGAAGCTTTAAAATGTTTCAAATAGTTGAGTATATTCCTTTTCTTCATTAGGCTTAGTTGACTATAGGGTAGGCTAACTGGGATGTCTTTGTGAATAACTGTCTGAGAAAATAGTTCTGACAGCGGATGAAATTGCTTTATCGCAAAGCTAAGGATTTGTTCGATAGAACAATTTCCAAAGTAAGTTAACTAGTATGATATTACAGAATAAAATGAGTTAGGAAATTGTTTCTATACAACCGTTCTCTATGCAGTGTCCTATGTTCTCTGCATAGACGAGGCGGCAAGGCTCAACAGATTGACGTGCAATGTCCGATGTTGTCCAATAGACGAGGCGGCAAGGCTGAACAGATCGACGTGCAGTGGCCGATGTTGGCTGCATTTGATGTAATTGCCAATTACTTGACTATAACTCTCATGGCCACAGTTCTGCTTGCCTGGGCTTCTGCACGAGCAGCTTTTCCTTTAAGTTGATGTAAGAATATTCTAAGGCGAACTTGGAAAAATCGATGAAGAAGATTCCTCTTGACAGTGTGACATGATGGGAATGGCTCATTACATAACTCTTCAGCTTTCTTCGCAAGAACGTCGGACCATATATCCTTCATAGTGCGGACCACATATCCTTCTAGCAGTTCGTGGCACTTTGTTTCATCAGATGGTAGGTCAGCCAAATCTTGTAATTCACTACCTACCTCGTCTGCTTGCTCCACCAGCTGTTTGCTACGGAAGCTTTCAACTTCATTTGGTTCAAGGATGGCACAGGCTGCATCCTCCTGGTAGCTTCCATTTGCACTCTCTTGAAGCACTGTGAAATAGACACAATCCCCAAGGCATTTTTGAACTCCAGTGGTGTAGGTATTGGATTTTTAAACCTGATGGTTGAGAAGAGGTTCTCAAGTGCATCTTGTGTGAACCTGCCCATCAGAACAAAACCATAGTTTTTCTCCTGAAGTAAATGTCCTTGAAGCTGTATAGCACTTGTTGTTGCCAAAATTATTCCTGACTGTACCGGTTTCCATTTCACAGGTGGGCCAATTTGCAAATTTCTGAGTAATGTAATGATGGACATCAAGAAGGCCTCAGCATTATCATGTGCTTCAACATTATTTAGGCTCATGGCCATCGAATGGCCTCTACATGTCATTATATCGTTCCAGATGCCAATCTGTTCTGCAAACCAAGCCGACGTTAAACATGCCTTGTCCATCTTCTGCATAGCAAAAAGCTTTTTAATTCCTGCCGCTGTCTGGCGTGACAAGAGCTTTACTGCTAGCCCCACTTTCATTTTTTGAAAGTGGCTTGGAGCCATCATTGCCTCGGTGAGATGGGGTGCCAGTTTGAGCTCATGTTTCCTGTCGCAAGTGTACAGAGCATTGAAATGTTCCATTGTAACAATATTTGTGGACAAGTTGTTTTCTTTAGCGATATCTTCTGGGATTTGAATGACCTGCCCCCGGGTTAGATGGTTGCGCAGATTTTTAATCAAGTGTGGTACGTCTGGCATAAAGTAAAGGCGTTTACTATCATCACAAGGGTGGGGGCACGAATTTGCCATTGGTCTTGCTGAAGTGCATGTTATCCCAAACTCTTTCATCACTCCTTGGTAATTACCCCCGCCCATATCCATTGTGACACTGACAACGTTTATGCCACTGTCTCTTGCACCAATGATAATTTCTATCATCTCTTTTTGACAGCTGTCGCTGAAAATGAATTGCCAGTAAAATGATATCCCACAACTTGCTTCCACCTGGTGGTTGCACCACAGAGCATGAAGACAAAAGCATGTGTTGCCACAGCATCCTCTTCTCCTCCACTGGAAGGAAGAGTCACAAGCCCAAGGATAGATCTGGAGCGCTGGTCAAACTCGTATGCCGGCTGGCTCGCCATCTCGTCTATCAGAAGCACACAATCTTTCTCTTGAGCTGTCATTTGGAGTATCTGTGCAAGGAAAAAATTATAAGGATATTTCTATTCATGGAAATATTTGGTTTGTGTTTTGATTTGTTAATGTAAGTGGTTGATATTTTCTGGTACCTTGCTTGAAATTGAATGCATCATCTCATGGACTATGCCTGGATCAAATTCAATGTGTTCCATTCTTCTCCTTAGTGTCCTATCCGATGGCAGGGTGTAGCCACTATCCAGCAGCATCTTATATCCTGTTGCTCTGCATGTATAACGGAGCTGAAGTGCATGTCTTACTGTTTCAGCAGTCCATGTAGCTGTGAATGTATAGAACATCATGAAGTAATAAAGTAAAAATAGAGCGTGTGTTGGTGCCCATTGGCTTATCTTACAATAAATTTATAAATAGTCGATTTTAAGCATGTCTTATAGGAATGGGATGACATCATACCTCCATTTGAGCCTTGTTCTTTTCTCGATGCATCTAACTGATTTTCATTGAATATAGAAGAAACATTGCTTCCCATGTTTTGCAAGTCATTTGTTAGTTTCTTATTTTCTTTTTTAATAAACTTTAAATCTTGCTTGCAGCAATTCTGTAGATGCATTGCATTCACATCCACTGAATGTACATGCATAGCACTGCTCATCAGTGGTGTTGGGGTCTGCTATATATACTAGGATAGTTTTGATTGGATTCCGTTGCTTCGATGTATTGTGTTGTGTTGTTCTCATCTTCAATTGCCACAATTGGCAATTCCTTGATGGAACCTGGGGGTGAAACATTATTTTTGTATTATGGGTTCCAAAGATTTTATAGAGTTTTCTCGTAATATTATAATTTTTTTCATGTAGCTCTGGCTTCTTACTTGAGTTTAAGCTTCTATCCATTGGCATTTTCCTTGGCTTTGACTGCTTCCTGTGCTGTCTTGCGAATCAAAACAACATGAGGAAAACCTTGTTTACATTTCGCGTCTGATTTCACGAGCCAGGCTCAAACATGGTGGCGGGAAAAAATTGACCAATCAGAGCACAGTATTGTCGAACAAAGGGTGTCCGAACTCTCTCTATTGATGGATCTGGATATGCACCTCATGACATCTAGGATTGTAGGATCCATTTTCAGCACTTTTGGTTTTTAAAGGTCATCCAGCTTTTGTAGCAAAGCATACTCTGCCTTCAACATTTCTTTTAGTATTACATCATATTTGGTTACCAAAATCTTACGTTCTGGAACAAAAGAGAAAATCTTACCTAAAAAGAGAGGGGGACAGAAGTGTAACTTTTGGGAAGTGTTGCTAAAGTGACCTTGGTCAAGGGGCGTTTTGAAAATAAAGGGATATCTCCATTTCTCTCTGCACCACGATTTAGAGCATCTGGATGTTTAAACAGTGACATTCCAGTGCCACGAGACGAGTCTTGTAGATATTGAGCTGGGATTATAGTCAATATTAGCTACCGCTGCAATTGTAGATAACCCTCTTTTCAGTTGCAGTAGACAGACAGTCACTTGATCTTCGTATTGCTGACAAATTCTATTGCTCACATCATTGGTGATCTCTAGTACTCTATCATTTGAAACAGAAAGACCTAAATATTGAAGTGGCTCTACCAATTTTCTCTTTAGAGATTTTGTGTGCATTAAAATGCCAAGATAGATAAACATTGGCGTTTTATGGTCCACTTTGCTAGACTTTTCGTTGTTATGTAAAGCCTCTGTCCTAGACTGCAGAACATTGGATAACAAGAGTTGTGAAATTGTTAGAGCTGGTTGTGATAGCGAGCGGTCATTGAGTTTCCAAGTAAATTTTTTTTATGAAGTATCTGTTTTCTAACACAACAGCTGCTTTCAACATCACTGATTTTTTGCAGTTCTTCCATGTAAGCTATAAAATATGGAAATGCAATGCTTTCATAGATTTGCTTATAGTCATCTTAACCACTTGTCAGCTCTCTTGCCCTGTTGTGCAACAAATCCAGGCATCGTAAATGATATTTGCAATCTTGCACAACTAGTTCCCCAGAACTCAAGTCTTTTTACTGTCTGATCAAGCTTCATAGTTGCAGTTAAATGAACAGATTTGCCAGTAATATGCTTTTCATATAAGCAACACATTTCCTCTCCACTATTTGTAAGATTAACAGTTATCTTTCTCCGCAAAAGCTTTGATGGAACATCAATAGTATCACTAGCACTAGTGATTGGTTTTACATTACTTCTCGTGCGAGCCCTCTCCAATTTGGTTTTGTTTTATGATAATCGACATGACTCATGAAATTTTGCTTTATTTGATGCAAAAGTTTTTTTGCAAAACAGTTCCTCTGTCGAATGTCAGCAAACGGTTGTTCAGTTCTCTGTCGACACTTTTGACCCATTTTGACATGGAGAGCACAACCGGTGTGGTGTTAGGGGACGTTGTGGTATCCAGTACATTTTGGGGATACACATTTGTCGGGAAAGGGGGGAGGGGGCGTCTTTGCGAGTAAAGTAGCTGTAGGTGTAAAAAGAGAAAATGAAGTGCTATGGACACTATGAACTGATACCATGTGAAATCCATGTGAAAATCATGTGAAAAACCATGTGAAAAGTGCCCTTTTCACATGGTTTTTCACACTGTTTTCTAATTCACATGTTTTTCACATGGTTTTTCACATGGTGTTTTTCCGTTTGTAACTTGAATTGTTTTCCTGGCTTTTGCCTTGCTTGACCGAACTCATCCATTGACACCTTGTCGTTGTCATGGCGATGATGGTAATTGGTATGTATTTCTGTTCGGAACAGTAGGGGACAATTGTAATGCAAATTAGATCAAGCTGAAGTGGTAATTTGAGACAAAGGAGACAGAATTGACGACAGCAGTAGATGTTGTGAAAAACTCACTAAGGATCACTTTCGTTTAGTTTGTTTAACAGCAGCAAGGCGAAGAAACAAACGGAACACTACAAACTACAACATTACAAATGGAGGNGCCATCACTGCAGGAAATCTTGTAGTTCTCCAATGTGTGGTAGCGCTTGAAGCAAGGCGCCACACAGAGCAGGACTTTGCATTGCTCGCAGCGCCAAGTCGTGCGACAGCGCTTGATCCTTCGATCCGAGCAAACAACACAGTCTTGGTGTGCCTGGGCTTTCGTCGTGGTGGCCGTTGCCATTGATTCGGCAAAATGTCTCTCACTAAGACGCGTTACTGCTGTTGGCTGGCGGACATGGTTTGGCAGTTGGGCAGCACTGTCGATCGCTGTCAGCTTTCGAATGATTGCCAGTCTGAATTTCGTTGGGTTGTGGCGAACGTCTTGATGCAACTGATTCCAAACGATGGTGGCGTTTACGTAAGACACCTCAAGCAGCAAAAGAAATACTTTCTTCCACCACTTGAGTGACTTGTGAATGTTCATTGCATGCCACATGCTCAGATCAGCCCAGTACACACCTTTCGAAGGTAGATGCGTTGTGAATCGTTGTAACAATATTTACAAGTCTTTTCTCATGCCATGATATGTACATCAGTTTCCCATCACGCTCACTATAATTGCAACCTTTTTAAAATTATCTTTACAATCTTTCACATTTACAATGACACCAGAGCGATTCAACCTCAACGTGCCACATGCTCCTAATCCGTTATTGCTCAACTCAAAAAACAAGGCTGACGAGGTAAAACATTATCTACGTAGAGGTGATGGGATCTATTTACAACTGGTTGGACCATGGACATTACAACGCCGTGAGCCAGACCAACTTCTCGCTCGTCTTTTCTGCCTGTGTACAAGCTCCAGTTGAAGGCGTACCTTGACCGAGAATCAGCCAGAGTCCAAGCGTTCAACCCCCACTTGTGTGGTTTATTAGGCTTGTACTGTTTCATGATAGTTCGACCCTTGAACGGAATTAGTGTTTCATCGATTGCAATTTCTCTGCGTGGATAGTACGCAAGTTGCCACCGCGAAACAAGCATCTCGGAGAACTGTCGGATTTTTAGGAGGCGATCGTGTCGCGCATCATCACTTGGGACGGCAAAGGAATTGTCTGCCAAGTGAAGGAACTGCAGAATTATCAAGAACCGGTCTCTTGACATGATTCTTCGGACGCCAACAATTTCTATAAGTGGGTCTGTTGACCAATATGGTGGGTAGTCTTGACGCCTGTCAAGCCCAAACATCATCAGCAGACCGAAGAACACAAGAATGTCAGGATGGTTTACAGGCACCCATGCTTGCATTCGGGACCCGTGGGACAGGTTGTCTCTTCCTCCTTTGCTCTGTATAATTTGCTCAGCATAGCGATTTGTCTCTGTTGCTATGACGTCGATCATATCGATTGTAAAAAGAAGTCGAATATCTCAGACTCGCTTGTGTCTTCATTTATTGTCATTTGTACACCTGACCTAGTGCTGTCGAATTCAGAAAGCCAAGTGTGGTCATATACGTTGTGACTGGAGTCATCACCTGCGACGTCTTCCTCGCCTTCACTACTGTCGTTGCTGCCTGTTTCATTGCAGTTGTTATTTTCTGCAACGCCAGTGTCTGCAATTCCGCTATCATCTAATGATCCGCCACCAACCAACTCATCCTAAGAGTTGTGNGTTGACCATGCAATTTGTGATTTTCGTTCAAGCGGCACACCAATCACCAACCTTAACACCAAATGACCTACCTTTGTGCAAGTAGTTCGTCCTTGCTACATTGTTCTTTTTGTTTGTTTGTTTTTCTGGTAAGATAGGAATCGGTAGGGACAGTTTCGCTTTTTGCCATTTGCTCGGAATGTCCCCCAGGATGACAAAATTGAGCTGGGAGTTGTCGGAACTTTGGTTGTCAGCAGGGGTGGGTTGACTAGATTTATTTTCTAGTTCGCTAAAATTAGAACTACTTTCGAATAATACTAGTTCGCTAAAACTAGAACTAGTTTTCAAAAAAACTAATTCGCTAGAAACTAGAACTACTTTTTCTAAAAACTAGTTCGCTAGATTTTTCCGCTAGAAATTAGTTTTTGCAATATGCATTCTGCAAACTTAGACACAAACTTAGTCAGCAAAATGCAGGTCAACAAGTCAGCACAAATTCAAGTTATTGAAACTAGCAATTTGAATCATACATATAAACTTTTAGGGCATCGCAACGGACTCGATTATTCTGGGTCCCTGACAAACACTTCGGGAAATGCTTCCGTTCTCTGTTTGCATTTTGCAAATTCTTTGGAAGGAATTCCCCGACAACATGATAAACCTTCTGAAAAATAGGTTATTGAATTGTATCTCCAACAGGTCTTGGTTGCACGTTGAAAAAGTTACAAATCTTGACAAAACGGCAACCTTCTCCGTCGCGCGACTGTTTGTTTACACTGTTTTTTTTTCGGCTTTTGAAATTCAACACCTATTCGTCATTCGAACCAGCTATTGTTCTAAGTGTAAAGGTCACGCCCATTATCTTTTGATGNTCCGCCACCAACCAACTCATCCTAAGAGTTGTGTTGACCATGCAATTTGTGATTTTCGTTCAAGCGGCACACCAATCACCAACCTTAACACCAAATGACTTACCTTTGTGCAAGTAGTTCGTCCTTGCTACATTGTTCTTTTTGTTTGTTTGTTTTTCTGGTGAGATAGGAATCGGTAGGGACAGTTTCGCTTTTTGCCATTTGCTCGGGATGTCCCCCAGGATGACAAAATTGAGCTAGGAGTTGTCGGAACTTTGGTTGTCAGTTTGCATTTTTTCAATCTTACTTAGAGCCAAGAAGTCCAGGCATCATGAGCTTGTGCATCTGCAGCCACTGCGCATCTTCATAGTTGCTTCGGGTTCATGTAGATCCAAGGCAACATCTTCTCCAAGGTGAGTCGATTTTGGAGTGCAAGTGAGACCTAGCACTCTCATCAACCTCACAGTTAATTAGAAAGCATGTTATCCAATCAGACTCCTCGGTCTCTGAGTTTTCCTATCCCTCCTCCTCATTGCTGTATTATTTTCAATAAAAAGGAGGAGAAGAAGCCTCTGGAACTTTGCATCGAGCAAAGTAAAAGTAATCATTCAGAATGTCGGCGCCATCAACACGTGCATCTGCCATTTTTCTCAGTTCACTTTGAGCTTAGCAACGACTTTGTTTCCCATTTTGAAAGCAAACATAACAATTAACCAATCTTACATGAATAAACAAAAACACACACAAGGAGGTCATTCTGTTGCAACTTTTAACTTCATGACACCATTGTGAAAAATTGTCGTAAACGCAAAATGTTGATGTTGACAGAAAAAGATCACAGTGTGGTAACATCACGGAAAATCGTAACCATGTGTAGGAGCAAAACCATGTCAATCTTTAGCAGCATGGCAGGTTGTGCCTCTTTCTATTGTGCTATCAATCAGTCTTTTTTCTGCTCTGTGGCACTTTCTAAGCAGTTTCTGATTTTCCTGGCACTTTAGTTTGGAATGATAAAGCCTTTGAAAATTGATCTCGTTGAAACCATGGAATGTTTACACTCCAACTTCACACTGCAGATGGGTCAACACATCAGCCAGTACGAGACTGCCATGGTTGAAAAGTCCTACATTCCAGAAAAGATCAGTTTCTACTGTCTGCAAGCCAAAAAAAGATTCCTTCTGGCATATATGCCAGATATTGCTGTTCAAGCACTCAATTGCATTTTGCGTAGCACGGCTCATACATCGTGACAGCAATGTCTTCTCAGTCAGTCGCACATAGACCTGCTTTAGAACCTCAAACACAACAGGGGGATTGGATTTCTATGTGTGTAGGCACTTCCTCCAGCATTCATATACTGAAAACACATCATAAATCCAGCCCAGCTGGACGGAATTGATGTTGTTGCTTCTTAACTGAAGAACCAGGCTGGAAAACTGATGCCCAAATAGTGCATCATGAAGTGCTCTTTCATAATAGCTTCGAAGTTTGTCAATCAGCTTGTCTGTGAGTTGACCTTTGCCCTCTCTGCTTTTTCTATTATTTAGCATTTGCTTTCCATTGTTTGTTTAAGATCGTGCAATGCCTTGCCAGGGCCTTTCTGCACATGGTCTGCGCATTCCTCTTTCACAAGAGATGTATTGCCATAATCTGATTCAGTTTTTCAACATCAGAGTAGTCCTTGCTATCACCATCACCAACATAGATCACGTATTGCAGTTTAGTTTCTCCTCAGATTGCTCCCACATCTTTGAAACAGATGCCTTTACATTGCAGGAGCAGACATGTCAGTTGTTAAATTGCATCTTCCACTATGTGACTGGAACCATGTATTGTATTGTTGTTCACCGATTGCTCCTGTTTTCTGTCATGCTGATGACAGCAATTTCACTTGCGGCATCATGCAATGCTAGACAATGTCCTTTGAACGTAAACTTGCTCATTGGTAGAGGCATGTCAAGGACAAAGCAAAGTATCTGCATGGCTTTGAATCCCTTGACAATCAGTCTCATGCCGATGCTGCCTTTCTGTTTACTTGGTAAAAGCTGACTTTATCAGATTCCGTGCTCACGGACAATAGTTGAGAAGAAACAATACTACACAAAGAGAACATACTTGAAACTTCGATGCCAAACCGAGACATTTCTCCTCCTCGAGTGATAGGAGCTCTCCATCTTGACAAAAGTTACACACTTGCAAGCAGAGATGATCAGGTAACGTAATCATCTCATATCATTATGCCTTGTGACTTGTAAAGCATCCGAGCTGTCCAAATCTGTACTTGAACAATTAGTAGATATTTCTTCGTCGTCCTGTGAGTGAAGAGGCAAACCATGAAGTTTTGGAATAGACAAGTCAAGTCAGCTTCGTCGACTTCTAAAGAGTCATCATGGTGTGCGTGTTCCTCCACAGCATCGACCGTTTCAACAACTAGAGAGCTTTGGTGGAATTGGTTCCCTTTGAACCTTCTGTACTTTGGTCTGGAAAGTTTAGCCTTAGTGATTGTAGATTGTACCGTTACGCATTTCAAGGCAAGAATCAAAGAAAACAAGATTAAAAGTACAGAAAGTCGCCCCAACAATTTGCTGACTCAACGAACAACCCAAACTGAAGCATTGGGCATGACCCAATGTAATTCATAAATGGCAGCGTAGAGCCTAAACAGACTAGAGTGAAATCCATTTTCACAAACTGACAGTTGTCCATGTACATGTGATGAAACGTGTGGAATAACGGCGCACACAAGGACATGACAACACCGTGGGACAAACCGTGCTCTGGAGTTTCTTTTCATCCGTTATACAAGCTCCATTATCTCAGTGTTACCAAATTTCATTAAATTGAAGTTTCGTAAATTCTAACTTCAGAACCAACACCACCAAGAGTTCCTAATTATTAGCTACCTGGCCTAACAGCTTGCTTTAGCTGGGCCAGTCAGTACCTTGAGTAGAAACTTCATGTCTAGCCTGAGCCTTTCCTGTACAGCTGACATGAATGACAGACTCATTCCTCAAAAGCTGCATCAGAGGATGACCTGACAATGTGGGTGAAACCGTTCTTTACACATTTGAGTTGACACTGTTCCATGTCTTCTGTTGTATGGAAGCCAGTGAAAGAATGTGGCATTCTGCACAAACAGTACTCTGAAGAATATCAGGCGTTTGGTTGCATCATGCACTCGTCCAAGCTGACCTGGGAATGGTGACAGCTCTCTGTTTCAAGACAGGTCATTAGATGTTGTCTCATTGTGCTTGAATCGTGAATGCATTTCCTCGAGTCAATGCCATAGCATTCTGCTGTTGCAATTGCCAAAGCAAACAGACTACAGGAACTAAAAACAATTTATTGTGCCACATTGGTAAGAGACACAATCACTGAAGTTTTATAGCAATGGAGCAGGGACGCAATCAAGGCTGTCATTTGCAATCTGATGTATTAGGTGTTGCCGCAATTGAGGACCTGAACTAGCTCTGCATGTCGCAAAATAAGCTGTCTAAACTTGTGCTGCAGCACGGTGTCGTTAATCCCACACAGATGCAGGAATTGCTTCCTTAGCAAATGTTGTGCAGCATTGATGATTTTGTCATTTAGCCAAGAATCAGATGTGGAAGTTATCTTTTTGTCTTCAAATGAAAGTGATATACTGCCAATCGTAAACCAGTTTACAGCACGTTTATTGGCCAGCTGCTTTGCTGCTAAGGCCCATGTTCATCACTGTTTCTTCCCGACGTATCTCATACTGCTGTGATCTCTTCAGACACTGGCTCTTTTGCGATTTCTTCTTCAACATCCTGAAATATGGATGTTTTCTCTGATGACATTGATATTCAGTTCAATGCAATGCATGGTAGATTTACAGTCTGTTATTGAAATTAGTAATATTGTCCCAATGTCATGCAACATTTGAAAGAATGTTTCTGTGTTCAAATTTAGTCAAACCTGTCAAAATTTAGTCAAACCTGTCTTGGACAACCACACTAGCGACCAATCGAAGAATGCCAATATACTCTATGCAACAAGCAGCTACAGTTACAATGATTCACAGTCATGAGTCCATTTTTGTAGAATCTAAATCAAACAATAGCAATTGCCTAACGGAATTGGTAGGCCTAACATTATATATATTTTCTATGTGTTGCATTGCCTACAATGCACAGTTGTTATTTTTTTGCTGGTACTGCACCTACCTGAAAGACCAGTGGCAATGTTGAGTGTGACTCTGTAGTGTCTTTCCTTTTCTTCACATGTGATGCCTAGTGTTGCATCATTTCCTTTCTTGGATCTATTGCCAGTTCTGCAGTTTGGCTGGATAGATTCACTTTTAACCTCAGTAAATTGTAGGGTATGTGGTGTTCTCCTGGAGAATTGCCATGAACTGTTTTGTGCCCTCCACGAGAGAATTTTGAAGACTTTTTCTTTGTGATCTCTTTTAAGATGAAGCCATTATCCTTGTCTGCACTCTCTTTTAGATATTGTAAGGACTGCTTCAGATGTTCGATCAGGTTGAGCAGACAGTCCTCATCAAATGTCAGGCAGGTCAAATTTTGGATTTGATCCAATAGATCTCTGATTTGAGCACCATAAGTTTGCCTTTTGTAAGTTTGGCCAATGGTCTATTTCTGCAGACACACTTTCAATCCCAGTGTTTTCGACGTCTTCAGCTACTTGGCCGTCATCTTCAGGCATCACTTTTGTTGGTGATTCAAGTGACACTACGTCTGCAACTGTTGCGTGCTTGCTGCCGCTCTCCTGTAATGCATACAAATCATGCAATGTGAGAATTGAGGCTTCTCTATGATGTGGTGGTAGGCTTTCCCAGTTGAGCTGTGGATGTTTAACTATAACAGCAAACATGTGCTTGCAAGGCAGATAAGTCAACTGCCAACTGCTGCACTCTGCACTCACCAGATGGCTTAATAAAATCGTCTTTGTACACTTCATCCTTAGTGATAGCACTCTGCCCTGAGGCAACTCCTTCTCTAATAAGAACAACAGAGCTTGAAGCAAATTCTGCTGCTAGTCGCATTTTCTCTAGGCAATGTGTGATGAAACATGTTGGGCGATTCACAAGAAATTCAGGGACAAACTTTGAATATGAACGATATCCTGACGAATTATATATTATATCCTTTGAATATCCAGAAGGAATTCATGACAGCTTTACATTACACATTGTGATGAAATCTGTTCAGCTATCAGCACATCACTTTGTCAATATTAGACCAACACTGTAAAATCGAATCGAAACGTACAATTGAGGCCTAATGGTATTGTTCTTAAAAGGCCTACTTTGACCTGTCAATGGAGATTGGCACAATGACAATTAGAGGATTGACATTGCAATTCATAGACCCAGAAGCACAATTTTACTAGCAGCTAACTGACTTTGAAGAACGTTTACAACTTCATTATCATGCCTATGAAATGTGACTAAAAAGATGCAGAGGCTAAAATCCTGAACAGGTTCTGAATGGCAATAACCAGCCATGGCTCATTCTGGTATTACGAAAAGCTCTACAAGGAATGTGTTTATGTCTGATAAGCAGTTTGTGGAGTCTAAAGATGGCGAAGAATGTGATACAGTCTCACGCAATGGTCATATTTTATTTATCTTCAAAAAATAGAAATAACTTGCTTATAGGCTGTATAAATCATACGTTTAAATTTCAAAGTTCTTAATTACCTGATTTTCTTGATTACTGAATCAAATAATATTTCGTAATAGCACACTGAAATAATAATTAGCCTGCATACATGTTGGCAGATGGATTTGTTGTGGCAGATATATGCATCTCGAGAGATATCATAATATTCATTGTGTGTACAGCAAGAGTTTAGATAAAACTTTATGTCCTCCAACGATACGTAAGACCTTTGTGTGAGATTGTCATAGATTTTTCAAACATGACATCGCTTCGGCGGGAAGAGCAAACATAATGGCCTGTGGAGGTGCTTGAGAAGCCTTCAGTAAACCCAATTGCACACCAGAGTATGTATGAAAACAGTGTCTTTCTGGAACTTGGATAAGATAGGCACCTGCACATTCTCCTAGTAGCTCCAGTGATGCCGTTAAGACTTTCCTTTCGGACTCTACTGCTAAGTAAGGACAGAGTTTGTTCAAGTACGTGCCACTGGTCGTTATACTCGGCATACCAGCGTCCAATTTTCTGCTGGATGAGCAACCGTGACTACACAATTGACTTGCGTAATTCCACCTGGAAGTTCAGCACAAGATAGGGCACATGGAAGTGAAAAAAGTATCTTTGCGTGGTCACGGTAGGTCCAGGAGCTTATCCTTCTTCTGACAAGCCCAATAACTAGGTGACATAATGTGCTGCCATACTCTGTTTCAGCTCTTCGCAAGTATTCAAAGTACTGGTCACTGTCTGCTGCAGCAACGGCGATACCTTGGCATATTTGTCGAATGCTCAAGTGTTCTTCATGATTAATATTTTTCGTGACACGCTGCACGGTTTTGAAGAACGATTTCCATTCATCACGATGGGGATAGAGATGCAAGCTCTTGTGACATTAAGCTCCAATCAGTCGAATTCGGTGCTACGTTGCAGGTATAACCGGCGGGGTCTTTTCTTTGATGGTAAATTTTGCCCTATCCAATTCTCTTCTTGAAGGGCTTCGATGATAGGCACAGAATTTTCAATGCGGTGTGGGGTGGTTAATGGACTGCAAACTCGCAAAACTCTACAGCCTGTGCCATCTTCTCCTTTTGTAATTTGGCGTGAGCAATCATCAAATGGATGAACTGCTTTTGGCACCCCATGCATTTATGGGCACCATCTTGTGGTGGATAGTTTCCAGTCGAACAAAGTGGGTTAGCTTTGACATCGGAGGATAGATAGGTGTATAGTTGAGACATATTGTTTACAAGGTATACAGATTATTACATTTGCATAATAGCGCTCGTTTCTTGATGCCTTTCAATTTACAAAAAAATGATGTTAGCATCGAGAGCGCGAACAAGAACAGGGAGATGGAGCCTTGTCGTGCATCTGAAGTTCCTATCGGTTCGAAGCAATGCTCAGACCGTTTTCGTCGTCGACTTTGAAAAAGGTCAGCGTCGGACAAGACATCGAAGTTGGCATGTCATTTCATTTCGATAGGAATGTAGCTCGAAACTATTACGTCATGCTGGCACAAATACGTTGAACAATGTAAATGGTGGCGCTCGATACGGAGGAGCACGTCGAGAGTCGGTGATAATGCGAGTCTCGGAGATACACTAATCCTTGACGGTGTCTAACCAGGCGGCATCATGCACGAGCTCCTCCTTCTTCAAATACAAATCTTTTGTGTTGACTGGCAAGATATTTTTTCCTTTCATTCGGATGAAAAGGCGTTGATTAGCCTTCCCATTGTCAACTCGCAAGAACAACTCTTTAAGAGAAGCTTGCACCTGCTCATTAACGCTTCTGAACATGCACAAAGCGTGGTCTAGAAAACTAGACGACATTGCGCGACAGCCATTGCACGTTTCTATCATTTGCTGAGGAAACGAGGGAAGCATCATCTCGGCATAGATTCTCGCCATTTGTTGCTTGACAGGATCGGGGCTTAACGAAGTCAAGTTTGTCTCTGCAGGTTTGAAGGAAACCCACTTCTGGAATCACTTGAGACTGCTTCGTCACGTAGGCATCATTTGTCAACTCCCTGACGCTTCTTGCATGTCTCCTGTAAAGCTCCAAAACATCTATCTCATTGATTTGGTTGTGGAAGATAGTCTCCGCGTCGGAGATAATGCAGCATCAGCAGCAGTAGTCCCATAAACACCCCCAACAACAACACCATCAACGATACAGAGAACAAAGAAAAGGCGTAAATTGAGCAAGAACTTACCGTAACTGAATCCGTCTAAAGATTAATGTTAACACTGTTACATAATTGTATAGTATTGTAGTTAAGTTGTATCACTTCAGTGTTGACTTGATGACTTGTGATTATGCACACCTGACACGTTAATACAGCATTCAATCACAATTCAAGATTACTGGCTTGTTCTCACTCGGCCTCTTGCATCGTCCCAATAGCGTAATGTCCAAAAGGCAGTGTCGACACGCCGTCCGATAATATGTAGTGTTTATCATCGAAGGCAGACAGCGAGACCTTGATCAAGCGCACTGTGTGCAGTCGATGACTCTCCGACTCGATGCGGTGCATGGTGCGAAGGCTGTTCTTTTGCTCTTTGAGGCAAGAGTAATAGTCCTTGAACGTGATCGAGTTCTGCACCGTCACATGATTGACGCCTTTTGCCCTTTTAATCGAGTTCTGCACCGCCACAACAGAAAGCGTACATTTTTGCACATAAACCTACAAACCCTTTCATCGGCACGCCAGAATGTTCATCTTTCATTTTACCTACCACTTTTTTGTTCCCTAACGAGAAGCACGTATGGTCTGGCGGGTAATCGCTGAAATCGAGTAGGGTGCTATCGGTCTTCATGTCGGAGTAAAGGTTGTCCGTGTCTATGGCATATGCAAAGGAATCTATGTCAGTGAACAGCAGCGTCGATTTTTGATCTGGATATTTTTCCTTCACATATTCATAATGAAATGAATACATTAAGACTTTTGAAACATCCAGAACTGTAAATCCGACGTAAACGCGACGATTCAACAAGATTGTGCACTTGCGTCTTTGGACGGCAGTGAGGTGCTCGTGAAAAATCTTCATCTTCAGCAACGTTGGCTGCCTTTTGTCGAACTTTTTGGTTTCCGTAATTAGGTCAATCGTACGACGATTGCGCAAAATTTCCATCGTTTTTCCAAATACCGCGTTATTCATCAACTTGAAGAAGATTTTTTCAAAGTCGTTTGTAGCCCTTGATCGCTGTACAGTGTCAAAGTCTATGTAGGGCTTTAACCTCACCCTCTGCTTGAACGTCAGAACCCGGTGAACATTTGATAGCTTTAAACGGAGCTTGAAATAGAGCTTTAGGTTTCTATAGTGCAGAACATATTTATGCTCATCCATCACGTCAGGAATAAGCTTCTGCATCAGCTTCTGCTTTGCCTGCAGGGGACCAATAAAGGTGGTTCCCTTCTGCTGGTGTACCTCACCCTCTCTTTCTGTCTTCATCGCCAATTGAAAGGGCGACAGCATTTCTCTCTAGACGCTCATCCTTTCTGGAGCGAGAGGGTAATTCGCGTGATGGTCGTGCAATTCTTTCGGATAATTCAAATCACACTCGATGATATAGCCGTGCGATGCGTCGTCTTCGATAGTTTGAACGTTGAACGTGCCGAGCTCTTCGTGATCTAACCATCGAAAATCAGATTCTGGCAGGCATTGGCACATAGCCCAGCCGTAAAGGTTATTCGCATCCCAATATATAAGGTGTCGTCTATTGCCATCGGTTTTTGCATGTCTGTGACAGATTGTGGCTACGCCTCCGCACAAATCTTCTTCAATCAATAAATGTTGACTGGCGTCTGTTATCAGCTAGAGATTGACATTTGTCATTTTCCATGCCGAATCCCATGCGAGTCCTGGCGCCGTTAAATAATGACACGGATCCAAGCCGTAGTGCTGGAGACACTTGTCTCTGAAAGCCTCCCATACATTGGCCAGGAAAAGAACGTCACTAAGCAAATACAAATTGTGATAATCTCCAATGTATCGATATCGGCATCCGAAGCGGTCAAACACTTCCTTGGCATATCTGTAGTTGCTCCCGCTAACCACATCTCCCGTTAAGCGACTGCTAAATGCGTCCCTCCACAGCAGGCAAGGCTCGTCGAATCTACGCCAACTTTCCACGTACTCGTACGGGTATACTCCTTTGCGCCTTAAGCAGGCCACTTTTTCCTCCGTTTCTAACTCCTCGAGCACAGCTCTTGTGATGCGAAATTGATCGTCGGTGAAGTTGCTCACCAGATTGCTGAGACTTGCAGGCATGAACTGCAGCAAGTCCTCAAACTGTACTCCGCCAACACTGAAGGTGACGTATTTTTCCAGATTACATGGTATGCATGATACCGGTCCATGCCGCGGTTTGATGGCGGATAATATGTGATGTGCATCGTATCCCTTTAAGTTGTGAATCACGCATGGAATGCGCACAGTGCTGGCTACGATTCTGTACAATAATTTACGAAATGAATGCGCAGCACCTCGATACTCGCCGGTGAGATGGTCGTGGTCCCTGCACTTCACAAATGTATTGTTTGTTTCTGTTGTTGTTTCTGTTGTTTCTTTTACTGCTGCTGTCGTAGTTGCATCGTCCAACAGCCCAGTGAAGCCGCCCTTCTTAGAAATGTGGCGTGTCGAAGCGTTATCGTATGACTGTTGCTGTTGTGATGTTAATGAAGTCATTGGCACTTTCTCTGTCAAAGAAGTGCTGACATTTTTTGCAATTTCTATCACAGTGTCCAGAAAGTGAACCGCGGCGTCCGGTCCATGATACACTGTTGCCATGTTAGGTACGCTTGATTCCATTTAGGGGTGCATGAACGTAGACGCCATAACCACAAGGCTCGTGGTTGCTGACAATATTTTCGGAGGTACGATTATGGATTCGAAATCCGCCACGAGAACGCAGGGAAGTCTCAACTGTGCTTCGTGTTTTCTGATTTTCACTCTGTCCTTCCTTTTTTATCGTTTTTCATCGGTAGGAGTGTCCTTTGCGATTTGTCTGAGCGGCAATTCACCATGTGTCTTGCAAGAGCACCTGATGTTTGACTGATGTATAAACATCGCCGACATAGGTGAATCCTTCCATTATGTCCACTGACTTGAGCCGACAACAACCGACTGATGTTCTTTATCCACACATAATGAAAACTTCCAGCAGAATTCCCAAAGTACAGAATGTCGACAAAATCGTCTTCTCTGAATGTCTTTTTACTGACGTAGTAAGGGACGATGCAGCCCTTCTCGTAACCGAAAACGTTGATGGAAAATCGATTTAGGTTCTCAAACGATGTGATATCTTCAAGTGCAAGCCGAAGTTGGAGGCCTGTAGTATCAAATTTACTCATGTGAGCAGCGTACTAAGAAGGTAGGTTTTAAATATCCCTGACTGGATATCGCGCCGACAACACAGCCCACTGGAAACAATTCTGATCGTCGTTTTTAACATTAACGATGGCTTGTCTGCTAGCTAAAGCTGCCGGCAGCGGAATGTATTTAGTCGAATTAGTCAATGTCGGGCAACAGCTGGTCGTGCACAACTCGCAGCTGATCTTCTAGCGTGTAGGCCATGGCAGGTAACAATCGAAACACTTCTGAATAGAACATGACAGCGTTGTTGTTCTTGTTGTTGTGAATTATTGCAGAGGTAGTTGATGGATCGTGATGACTTCAATGCCGCTGCATAGCATCTATTTGACGAAACATCTTATGGTAAATGTCACACTGATGAGGGAATTCTGTTTGGTGTTTGAGGGCGTTCCTGCTCAATTCATCCTTATCGTAGTACAACCTGTCACATTGATCGCAGCGATAGAAGTCATTGCAATCTCTGCAAAGTCGAGCATCATGAAAATCTTCATCTGTCGTTGAGACTCCAGCCCTGTCTTCATTGTTATCAATTTCATCCAGGCATTCAACGCAATCGTCAGACATTAACATGGGAATCTGTAGCTTTCCACAATCGGAAACTCGCTCTTCGATACACTCAGACTCTGGTTCTTCCTCTAACAGCAGATCCAGATCTATATCAGCAAGATCAGGCGGAAGCTCGTCACGCGTGCGACTTTCTCCTCCGCAGATACGCGTCGTGTCATCGCAGATTGTCTAATCTTGTAAACGACTGTTCACACGATCAACAGTGATAGATCGCCTGTCCTGACACGTGCGTTGTTCTGTGACGATTTAAGGAATCCTTTCTAAGAAAGACTTTACCGCAAGTTTCGCGTTTGTGACTTCCCATGTTGCTATCCTAATGGAAAAATCAATAAAGAAACAATGTAGTCGGTGATAAGCTCAATCATGTAAAATATCATATCAAGGAACAATGGTCATCATTTTTATTATAATTTTCGCTGAAAGGCTTTCCGGTCAAGCCAACACAAAGCTATCAGGAGGTACGCTAATCGGCCGGGTTGCTGGTGCGAGCTTTTACGACATTCAACGTTGGCGTCGACAACTGTGATGTCAATTTCGTCATAGACAGATGGACCATCAGCATTTCTGGTGTTGCTTGAGCGTAGCCACTCTTCGTAAATTTGTTTAGGCCAAGTTATAGTGACAAACATATTGGCACAACGTAACAGGTAATAATTATAAATTACTTAATCTCCACAATGTGTGAAGGGCTACCATTTCCAGTTACATTTAAACTTGATTAATATGACATTCTTGGTGCAGAGCAAACATGTGATGTAATGCGACTTGTTACTTGTGACAAAAGCTACTGTTGCAAAAGGTAATAAATTACCATTACAGCTACAGCAGTTGTATTATAAGAAGCTAATGAATCATGCCACTTTTATTGCAATGGTGCCATGTATTGTTTATAATAATAGCAACAAGACACTAGACAGCCGTAAGAAAACCTTGATGCAACAATGTCAGTGATTTGAGTTTAGCATCACTTTGTGGAGTAACAAAAACATGCAACAGTTATCTATATAATTGAAATCAACAAGACTAACAAGTCAAAAATAAGAAATTTGAATTGCATTATGCTATTATGAAGTTTGTCAACTACAGCACTGTTCAGCCACAAAACCAGATTCAAATTGACACTCTGAAAACAGTTTGTCTGAGGTGGTTATATTAAAAAAGGTTTTTCTTAGAGAAAACACACAGGAAAATCCTGACCATCAGCAATTGGTTGAATAAAATGGCAGGTTTTATCAACCACAGTTTTATTTATTAAAAGGCACTGTACTTGATAAAAAACTAACTTCAACAATTTTTTAGCTTTAGTAAGATTATTATCTGGTAGAATAGTAAAAATACGAATGGTTTGAATCATTAGGAAACTCCAGAGTCAAGATTGCCAAGGTCTAGGCCTACCTGGAGAAATTTCATTCCTGCATGGAAATCGGCAACTTCAAAGTGCAGGCCCTCCAATCACTCTTGCGGATTAAAACCATTTGCCAGATGCATCACTGTGTTAACACCTCTTTCAACTGTCAGCTGGTCAGCATGTATGGCAGTTGTTCCATATGTCCGTGATTCCCCCTCACCACAATATGGGACATACTTGCTTTGCAACTCTTGCAAGATTCGTACCATGCCATCTGCCTCATTATCGTTTTCGTAAATCATTCCCAGGAAGTTCTGTGGTAACAATACATAATAGAATGATGCTACTATGGCTTGTAAAATATTACGCAGCAGGCAATGAAACACATCTCAACTTATTGAAATATCATTCTGTGATGTTCACTTACTTTAGTGGTAGCTTGCATTGCAGCATCAGAAGTTGAGGCATGGAATATGCTTAGTTGCAACCCTAGCAATCAGTGTTGCATAATTCTTAAACTGTTGCTCATTTTCAGAGCTGCTCGGAATGCATCTCGAGTTTTTCATTTTCAGTATGTTGTCGGTTGAAGATGCTTCAGATGATAGATTATTTCCTGAAGCTTGATTTTCAACAGCCATCACTGTTACCTACGTAAAAATGATCAAGAGAGTATGGTCATTATTCTGTGAATTGGCAATTACAAGGCAATGACAACTTCAAGGCAATTACAACTTGTAAGCTAATAGATAGTTGACGAAAATTGACAAAACTGGCTTAAAATGTTTTGATGCCAGTTTATCATAACAACTGCATGCTTTTCATACAGAAAAGCGGTGTTCCATTTTGAAACTGATATTTTCCAAGAAGTACAATAATACCTTATCAATATACCTACATTAGATGTTACAGAAGTGTACAGTGTAGAGTCCAATGAAACTACAGAGTAAATCACTCACCCAGTGCCTGTCTGCATTTTGATGCTCTTCCGTCATGAAATGAACAGTAGTGCAATGGTCCAGGTTATCAAATGATATTTTGCATCCTTTGTCTGGCTCTGCATCGTCCAAGTTGAAAGTACAATGACGTCATACATTTAATGTACCATCCAATGACATAATACTTAAGATGAAACAACGATGTGAATAATTTCTAGCATAACATTATGTTGACAATTCTTGCTTACCTTTGAGCAAATAAGAGGTGCTCAAATCTGCTATTTCCTCAGGACGGTCTTTATTTGATGTCTTGCTTTGCCTCTGCATTCGATCAGATTCCTTTCGTGTTTTGTTACGCTGCATCAAGTCATGGCCAATACCATACTCGTCAAGTTTCTTGTACATGTACCCATGAGAAACAGCAATGCGTAATGCGCCAAGATGCAGCAATGATGACTGAAAAATGATATTGCTTGTATGAATTATGAGTGACAACTGACAAGTAATTCATAAATTGAAATGTTCACATCTGAAGCAAGATCAGATTATCAGTAGCAGATCCAGAATCAGCCAGTAAATAGTTACATTTGGGGTTCCTTTTATCTTCATCACGGCAACCATTAATGGCTTTCTGGGGTTGTGCCACGTGGGGCTTTGGGGTTATAGTCCATTGTCGAGGATCAGTGTAGATCCTTATTTATTATACTTATTTATTTTAAAAGAGCGATAGTTACAGTTGCGAAAAAGATAGGTACAGGTGCTTTTCAAGAGTGACACAGTCTTCTGAATACTACCGTAATTATAATTTATACAGTGCTGCTCCATCAGGGTAATAGTCCACTCTTTCTCCTGCTAACCATGCCAACACAGAACACATCACAGTTGTTTACAATGCAAAAATCAAAACCATTGAAATCCTTACGTAGCACATCTAAATAAGGCAGTGGTCTTACCACAACGACGCATACAGGAGGGCAGCCAACAGAGAACTGTAGTGGCTGGTAAGTTACCTAGAATTTTGTGCAATTATGGTTACCTAGCAGTTTAACAAGTAATGTGACTACTCACCATCATTCCCGAATGCTGCAATATGATGGTCACTAGAAGCTGGAGTGCTGTCATGCAAGGTGAACGATCCTTGAGGCAAATAGCAGCAGCCATGCAAGCCGTTGGGAGCCAAAGGTCATCACAGTCTATTGCCATCCGTGCCTGCAACACCATCTGGAATATTGGCGCCCTGGTCTTCATTTCCTCATCGATAATTGAAAACGACAATTCCTTTATGGCTTCCTTGCTGGTTCTTCGCAGGCAACTTTGATCCCTTCGCGTACACATTCGCCCGCATGCTTGGTCAATTTCCTTCATAAGGAGCAGCAAACTTTCATTCCTTGTGCTCTTCTGTCTCCAAGTGGCACTAGCAATCCGCTTTAAGTCCCCCTGCAGAGTAGTTTGCCGATTTGATGCCGTTCTCCTTGCAGCACCCGCTCCCTCACCTCGCTTGGCCATTCTACTTCATCTCGCACAACAATGTCTCCGCCTTGGTCTGGTGCTGGTTCGAATTCCGTACCTTCGACTGTTTGCGTAGCTATCGAGCGAGTTAAAAGTACAGATTGTGCTGGCCTAAAACGGTGAGCTAAAGGTGTGCTCATAGTTGCACACCCTTTCGTTCCAGTTTGTTCCACTGATTTCGATGTCTTCAGCTACTTGTCCGTCATCTTCAGGCATCACTTTTGTTGGCGATTCAATAGACACTACGTCTGCAACTATTGCGTGTTTGCTGCCACTCTCCTGTAATGCATACAAATCACCCAAGGTGAGACACGAGGCCTCTCTATAGTGTGGTGGTAGGCTTTCCCAGTTCAGTTGTGGATGTTTAACTATGACAGCAAACATGTGCTCGCAAGGCAGGCAAGTCAACTGCCAACTTCTGCACTCACAATATCACGTTTTAATATCGACTTTGTATGCTTCATCTTTAATATAGTAGCACTCAGCTCAGAGGCAACTCCTTCTCTAATAAGAACAACAGAGCTTGAAGCAAGTTCTTCTGCTAGTCCCATTTTCCCTAGGCAATGTGTGATGAAACATGTTGGGCGATTCACAAGAAAATGAGGGACAATATTTGAATATGCACGATTTCCTAATGAATATGTTTCATTTTGATGACAATACCTAGAAGGAATTGATGAAAGCTTTACATTACACATTGTGATGTAATCTGTTCAGCTATCAGCACATCACTTTCTCAATATTAGGCCAAGACTGTAAAATTGAATCACAATGTAAATTGAGGCCTAAAATTATTGTCTTTAAAAGGCCTACAGTGAAACCTGTCTATAACGGTCACCTCTGGGACCGGAGAAAAATGACCTTCATAGACAGGTGGCCTTTCTGTCCAGGCTGATTTTTATAGAAAGTATCATTTTGGGGTTACGAAGAGTGGCCTTTATACACAGGTAGCTGCTCTATAGAGGTGGCCGCTAATACAGGTTTGACTGTACTGTGATCCTGTCGATGGAGATTGGCACAATGACAATTAGAGGATTGAGATTGCAATTCATATATCCAGAAGCACAATTTTACGAGCAGCTAACTGATTTTGTAAAATATTTACAACTTCAATGTAATGCCTATGAAATGTGACTAAAAAGATGCAGAGGTTAAAATCCTGAACGGGTTCTGAATTGCAATAACCAGTCTTGGTTCATTCTGGTATTACGAAAAGCTCTACAAGGAATGTATTTAAGTCTGATAAGCAGTTTATGGAGTCTAAAGATGGTAAAGAATGTTATACAATCTCACGTAATGGTTCTGCAGTTTATTTATTTCAAATCTCAAATATTCAAATCGCAGTAAAATATGTACAATAATATGTGCAATAATATCGAAATAAATTAGACATATTTAAAAACAAACAAACAAACAAAAAACCTACTTATAAGTAAAACAAATTCTCTAGCCTTGCAGCATTTTCCCCCCTGGTTGTTTCCAAAATAGATACAGAGTTGCCTCTCTGAATGGCCATTGACAGAGACTGTCTGAGAAATTGAAGAGAACGGTGCTCTTTCGTCGCTGAAGACATTCTCTTCCCCAACTCCGCTAAAAATTCCTTGGTTGAATCTCTGATTGCTCCTATTGTTTCAAAAGCAACAGGCTGGATTGCAAACTGATGGGATAGGCAATCGTAATGACGAAATTTACGATCCTCTTGCTTATTTGCTGCTGCCGCTGGTCTTTCCGTCGTGTGGTTCAGATGGCTTTCTGCGAGGGCGTCGACACATGTTGCGTCCCACACCAAACACTTTCCTCTTGTCCAAGGGACCTGGGTTACTCCATCTGGCCTCATTCCATCTGATTGTGAGAGGCCAAGTGGCTCAAGTATTGATGGGTAACCTGCCGTTCCCAACGCTCTTTTTATCAAGTTGTTTAATGCCTGATGTCTTTGTATCCGACCTGCAGCTTTTCTGCACGCAAGACCGTGCGTGCCTCTTGTGTCCACTTGCGCTCCACAATAACATTGGTGTTGTTGACAAACATCCGCACCCAGACGTAGCACCACCGCTACCCTCAAATGGCTGCTCTCTAGAAGCAAACCAAGCGATGCAGAAGGCAAGGCATGCAACCATGCCCCTGCATACGGATCGGACGTGCGATGTCCCTCTTGTCAGTGGCAGCGGAATAAACGTTATCTTTGGCCGACTGAACTAGTGGGGCATCCCAGTCTTTCTGCTTGGCAGACTCCGGACGGGGAGCAGACTGTGCCACCAACGACCGCATCTCCTCTGCAGCTTCAGTGTAAAGTGACCAGTGCTTGATTGAATCAAGTGGTAACAGGTCTGTAATGATGTCTTCGACTCCTAATGGTCGTACTTTATTTCATCTTAAAAACAAATAAAAATAATTGCTTGTAGGCGGTATAAATCAAACTTTAAAAGGTCAAAGTTCTTGATTACTAAATCAAATAATATTTTGTAATAGCACACTGAAATATTAATTAGCTTTCATACATTTTGGTAGATGGATTTTTTGTGGCAGATATTTATGCATCTCGAGAGCAATCATAACATTTCTTGTGTGCACAGCAAAAGTTTGGATAAAACTTTTTTATGTCCTCCAGCGATACGTGGGGCCTTTGAGTGAGATTGTCATAGATTTCAAACATGCCATCGCTTCGATGGAAATAGCAAACATGATAGCCTATGGTTGTGCTTGAGAAGCCTTTAGTAGACCTGATTGCGTACCAGCAGTTTGACTGCAACTTCAACGATGATATGCATGATATCTATCTATGCATGTTGACTTTCACACTGCTTTTTGTCCGCAGTCCTGATCAGAAATGTGGGAAGAGATTTGCTGTTTGCAGCCCTCTCACAAAGAGAAACAGTACTTCTTAGATGCCAAGAACATCTTCCACATCTGCAAACCAACCTGCACAGTCTCTTAGTTGTTCCAGTGATGTCGATAAGACTTCCCTTTCTCACTCTACAGCTAAGTAAGGGCAGAGTTTGTTCAAGCACGTGACACTGGTCGTTATACGCGGTATACCAGCGTGCAATTTTCTGGTAGATGAGCAACCGTGACTTCACTATTGACTTGCGTAATGCCAGCTGGAAGTTCAGCACAAGATAGGGCACATGGAAGTGAAAAAAGTATCTTTGCGTGGTCACGGTAGGTCCAGGAGCGTATCCTTCCTCTGACAAGCCTAATAACTAGGTGACATGGTGTGCTGCCATACTCTGTTTCGGCTCTTCGCAAGTATTCAAAATACTGGTCACTGTCCGCTGCTGCCACGGCAATACCTTGCGCATTTTTTTGTCGAAGCACAAGTGTTCTTCATGATTAATATTTTTCGTGACACGCTGCACGGTTTTGAAGAACGATTTCCATTCATCACGATGGGGAAAGAGATGCAAGCTCTTGTGACATTAAGCTCCAATCAGTCGAATTTGGTGCTACATTGCAGGTATAACGGGCGGGGTCTTTTCTTTGATGGTGGATTTTGCCCTCTCCAATGCTCTTCTTGAAGTGCTTCGTTGATAGGCACAGAATGTTCAATGCGGTGTGGGGTGGTTAATGGACTGCAAACTCGCAAAACTATATAGCTTGTGCCATCTTCTCCTGTTGTGATTGGGCGTGAGCAATCATCAAATGGACGAACTGCTTTCGGCACCCCATGCATTTATGGGCACCATATTGTGGTGGATAGTTTCCAGTCGAACTAAATGGGTTGGCTTCGACATCGGAAGAAGCCTCCATGCAATCACTTGGCAGTGTCTTAACCTTGGACATAGGAAGTGAATCCGTTGGTGGGTGGAAATCAATCGGGACGTCCCATGTTGGCTCCAGGTTTGGCTCAACATCTGGTATTTCATCTCTTTGCCGGTTACTCTGCTGGTCGAGCTCTGCTGTACCCGCTAGCTTCATGGTTCCAGAAACAGTCTGGCCAAAACATAATGCTAAATGCAAACCGTTACCTTAGCGGTTTTGACATTGTCAAATAAAAGAAACTAGGTTGTCTACATATAAATTCCCCAAGCTGATGTTTGCAGCTGACAGGCCTAACAAATCTAACTTGGCAACAGAAAATTGATCTTGTCCAAAACAGAGTAAGAAACAAAGCTGAGAATATAACCATTCAAGACGACTTGAAATCCAAAAATCAATCAAAAAGTTGCTGTGGACGTTGGCGGCAACATGAGAGGCTATTAGCAACTTGTCTGGTTTTCATAAACTAAAACTAAAAACTATAACTACGACTAGGAGAGATAGACTGTATCCAAAACAACTAAAGTTAAGCTGGTAGTCGGACGTTATACAATACTTTTCATAAATTATGCAAATGACTCAAGCTGGGCAGAAAAACAAAGAACTTTTTACAACGAGGCAAATCGAACCACACAAGTTTAGCTAACAAGAAGAATATAATCATTAAAGATAATTTACATCAAAAGGTAGAAACAAGACGAGGACATGAGAACAAAGAAGGCCACGGGAGAAGTGCCGAAACGTGGCAACAAACAACCAGAAAACACAGCATTCATATGATGAACGTACAAAATCCTCGGATATTGTTCAATAGCATTTTGTTGGCAGGCGATACTCGTTCTGTTGCTGTGGTGACTGTCTACGACAGTTCAGCTCGCGAGAATTGCGTGGCTTTCAGGGTTGACTGCCCTTGTCCAATTGGTTTGAAGCAGTGCAATTTCTGATTTCCTGCAATAGTGTTTGCTGTGGCAAATCTATTCGATCTGTTCGATGAATGGCCTTTGTAAACTTTCCTTGCTGGCCAACCTTTGACGGTTCTACCGACCCCATTGACCATCTGAGAAGTAACAAATGTGCCTGATTGTTTGCAATTTTGTTTTCATGTGGTGGATCAATTTGCCTTGAACAAATGGACTGCCACAGTGTCTTGTGTCAGGCAGTCCGATATAGTAACAAAGCTAGTATGACATAGCTCATTGCTGATTTTATAATAGAAACAAAGAGTTTTTGAATAGCAAACAAAAGGGTATAGGGTTGCTTGTTTCCTTGTGACTCATCTTGCAGAACAAACGCATAGTTTTCTGAGAAGTCGCTGATAGATATAATAGTACGGTCGGAGAATAGTTGTCATGGAAAAAATGGTATAGAAGTTTTTTTTTAAGTATCCGAAGTAGAATTTAATGCTCTATAACATATCCAAAATCCGCTAATATCCTTCTTGGGCAAAATGTTCTAGAGCTATTTAAACACGATAATATTCAGCATAACAAAGATCAAAGCCACCGCCATAATCCCAAGGATTACTTTCAGTTAGAGATGATTTTTACTGTGATCGCAGCGACATTCTTATAATGCACGTCGTATTCGACTAAAATACTCGCTTCAGAACGATTTTCTGTTAATATAACCATGACCTATCAGCAGATAATGCAATTTTCTTTTTCTATACGTGATCTGATTTGAAGATATTTACAGTTAACAATCCTGCTGATTCGAATTGACTTACATACTTACATGCAAATCCTGGATATATGCAGAATTCCATGCCACATTTAATGCTCATAATTTTCTCGGCATCGCAAGCATTACACTTAAAATGATTTGGAGCTATACGGCGTGCACTGTGGTCTTAAAAAATATGCTTAAATTACTATCATCTTCATCTGCGGCTTCATCCTCGTCTTCCATTTGAACGGGCTCGGTATTTTTGCAGCTCTCCCCGCGACAATCTTCACACGCGGACACACATCTCAGACCATTTTTGCGACTAGAGCAAATGTTTGTTCCACAACAGTTTTTGGCGGACGCCTTGCAATTGCACCGAATGAACTTGAGTGAGCTTTCTGGCGCAGCAGGTATGTCGGTCATGATCGGCACCAGATGGTCGCTTGCCTTTTTCAAGCCCCACTCCAATGGGTTGGCTGAATTCTTGCTGAGAGCCTGCCAGTTCATGACTTGCAGGTGCACACGTAGACTGTGAAAATGAGCTTCTCGCTCTGTTGGGGGGAGCCTTTGGGGATCCATAACGTTGTTCTGGCTTGACACCCTTTCGATGCATTTCAAATATCGAAGCCTTGATAAAGAATCATTCTCCTTCCTACCGTGAAGAATAACAAAGAGACTATTGCTGGCTGCTCCAGCAGACTCTTCAGATGATAGAGGCTTACTGATGATCTTGGCGATTTCCTTTACGTCTTTGTGATTATCATATTTCTTCAATATCCCAGTCTTCCCCATCTGATACGTTGCCGAAGTTGTATCGCAGCCACTCCAAGCATGAAGAAATGGGAGATGAGGCGCTCCTACCCTTTCAACCAAGTCTTTCACACTCCAGACCTGAAGCGGTTTCCGTGGCTTAGTCTTGGATTCTGAGTTTCTGACTGGAAGCAGATGGTGTTCATGCCTTCCTTCCAGTGATGCATGAGCATAACAAGAACACCTGTATCATCTGCTACTACATGGAGCGGGGAGCTATAACGGCTAACTCAAGAGCGGATGCGACTATCATTGTATCGGCATCTCCGGTGCTGGTGCGGACTATGTGACCCTCTGCTAACAGAGCATTGGACAGCAGTGCAATAAATTGACTTGACAAGGAACACAACAGTTTTCTTGAAATCCAAGGTCGTTGTAAGGCGAGTCATCCAAAATGGAAAATAACCTAAAAAAAACTGATATAAGATGCTCAGTACCTCTTCCACGCTATTGCGGCAACGAAATTCAACCAAACTTACCGTTATTTATTCATTGTCCATACGAGTGCTTGATATTGCTCTTTTTGAGGGGGACTTACATGGCATGCTTTTGATGGACGATTTGGCATTAGTTTCAACTAAGAAAGCAAACCTTATCGAGAAACTGACGATGCTGCAAGAGTTTTGAGCTGACTCTGGAATGATTATTAACAATAACAAATCAAAGTTCATGGTAATCAACGGCCGCCCGGACCTGCAATGCAACATGGATGCCCCTTTTGTAGTCAAATGTGAAGTTTTCTTCTCTGCAGTAATGTCATCGGTGCTTTACCGGTGCGAAACCTGGTTCGATGGCCCATTGCAGCAAGTGGAGGGACTGTACATGTCAATGGTAAAACAGCTTCTAAGCGTCAGAGTCTCGACGCTGAACGAGATATACCTAATTGAACTCAGACTGCCTAAGTTGAGCAACATAGTCATTGTTGGGACCAAAGCAGAGGACTGTATTAAATGGATATATATTATACTTGGTCCAAACATGAAATGTCGTATAGCTTTAATCTGGTAGAGCCGAATCAATGAAGAGTCAAAGGAATGACACTTGTCTTCAACCTAACAAAACTTCTTCTTTAAACAATAACTGAGATTGAGTCGCAACTCAATCAAACGTAACACTCACCATGGTGACAGTGTTCTTTGTAACGAAGCGCGGCTCCGGGCACGTCAATGGCTGCTGGCGTCCCGAGCAGAATGTACAATTAATCTATGGCTAACTTTCCCTTTTATACAAAACTAAACAATAAGGTGGCTAAATATGGAATAATTATGCAAATGACTACATCGTAGGAACTGTAAAGCAAAACTTGAAGGGTTCTTCATCAGAAGGAGGTTACATAAAAGAGAGGTTACATATCGGCGCTAACATTAGTCCCCCCGTAAAAGGACTAGCTAGTCTTTTACTACTGTAGCTTCTAGCAAACATAGGTTAGCGACGGGTCTAATAAATTTCGAAGAACTTGTTTTTAATTCTACTGTCCTAACAAGTCCGTCAGGTCCAGGATAGACATCAGTGATCAGAGCCAACGGCCAATGACCGCGTGGCACATTGTCCTCCACGAGTAACACCAAGTCACCCTTCTGGAAGTTCTGTTGACGTATCGTCCACTTCGTTCTTTCCATCAACATCGGTAGATACTCTCTTCTCCAGCGCACCCATACTCGGTCGACTAGCGCTTGGACGCGACGCCATTTCTTTCTCAGTTGAACGTCAATCGATGTGAAGACGCCAGGTGATAATGTTGGTTGACATCTCATCAATAGGAAATGGTTGGGTGTCAGCGGTGTCAGGTCGGTGACGTCATCTGAGCATCTCGTCAGAGGTCTGGCGTNAGTTTTCTTCTCTGCAGTAATGTCATCGGTGCTTTACCGGTGCGAAACCTGGTTCGATGGCCCATTGTGGCAAGTGGAGGGACTGTACATGTCAATGGTAAAACAGCTTCTAAGTGTCAGAGTCTCGACGCTGAACGAGATATACCTAATTGAACTCGGACTGCCTAAGTTGAGCAACATATTCATTGAACAACAAAGAAGATACTTTACGAGGAAAGCTCTAGTGGATGGATCCCCTTATCACAAGGCTATGCGCATTGCGCAGGAGTGTGCAGCACCCTTCTACGAAGTAATCGCGAAACGGAAAAGGTTGGAATGGAATTTCTTGGATGTGGAAATGGAAAACAACAGACGTAACTTGTTAGATATGCATAGTACAAAGCGACACCTGTATAAATTGTATAATCCCACCTTGGTGGTAAATGAGGTTTATACATCACTGTACATGGAGGAATGGCTCCGAAAGGTATGGACGCGATGCAGATTGTCTTTGACCTCCTGGCTATCTGAGCAGTATCGTTTGGAAAGGAACTCCGAGCGCGGATAGAACATGTACATGCGGAGGAATGGCCACCGAGGAGCATTTGATCATGTACTGCCCGTTGACGGAGACAGCTAGATGCTCGGTAGAGCCATTCAAGTCTCTTACTGAACTTTTCCAACAAGAAGACCAATGTGTCGTAGCCAGGATGCTCTACGCCATACAAGCAGCAGTAGATGTTCCCCAGTTAGATGTTAGTGTTATTACAACGGGTTAGCAAAGACATTGAGAGATTGGACGAAGTTTCGATTTGAGTTAATTATATTAGATATTAGAACCAACAGTACAGTTCTATTAGATATTAGAACATTACTATTGGTCATTAGATATTAGATTATATTAGATCTTAGAACGAAAAAGTTTGAACGTTGAACATTTAATCATGCAACTGGACTGCACTAACAGGCAAATTAAGTAACTTAATATTAAGTTGATGATATATGTTTGAAGTGTTGTCAATAAATTCAACTCAACTCAACTCTTTCCATCGCTTACTCCTCGTGGTTGTTGCATAACAGGTCCAGCAAGAACGCTGTGTAATTTGACCCGTTTTTGTGGTGTTGGGAGCTTAGCCGTCAGATGCAAACCCAGAAAGGCTAGCAATCTTCAGAGTAACATTGTGTGGTTTGCCCAAGAAGGATTTTAGCGGATTTTGGATATGTTATAGAGCATTTAACAATTATTTACAAAGGTTATAATAAGCCATCAATATTACTGCTCAACCGCGGAATCTCTTTTAACATCTTCTTTTTGGTTAATATAAACTATTTTCATTTCCATCAATAAAAAGTACAGTATTAGATAAATCTGTGTTGGGCGACTACCTGTGCTAAGAGACCACTTTTCAATTATATACGTTCTAGTGCAAAACTGTGACGTCTTCCGTTTGCGTGGTGCAAAAATCATTTCGCCTGGTAGTCAAATGATGTTGTGTGGTACAATAACCGTTTTGCTTGTTGCAAAAACTGTGTGACGTCTTCCGTTTTGTGTGGTGCAAAAATCATTCCGCGTGGTAGCCAAATCGCTTCGCGCAGTGCAAAATTCATGTCGCCTTGTAGTCAATTCGTTTCGTGTGGTGCAAAAATAAAACTGAACTTTTCCGCGCAGTGGGATGGCAAATCATTTCGTGTGCTACAAACGCCATTTCGTCTGGTAGTCGTTTTGCTCAGTGGGATTGCCTTTGAATAACTGCCTTCATGCTGCGTCTCTGTCTTGGATCTTACTATTTATAATGATGCAACACGTTTGATTGATCGTTGTCGATTGAATTTAACTTCACTGTTGGAGAAGTTTTCTTCTGAAAGAGTTGACCCTGACATCGTCATTGCTGCGACGGATGCTGAGCTGATGAGACTTGGTGTGGCAACCATCGGTGATCGTGTCAGATTGCGCGAACGTTGTCGGAGAGCAGTGCGTGAAGCGTCTGGTGAAGGAAGTCAATCTGGATTG
>OFHS01000771.1:0-18652 GCA_900245855.1 Calvadosia cruxmelitensis
TAGACAGAAGGGCCACCTGTCTATAAAGGCCACTCTTCATAACACCAAAATGACACTTTCTACAGAAATAAACCTAGACAGAAAGGCCACTTGTCTTTAAAGATTATTTTTCACAGGTCTCAAAGGTGACCATTACAGACAGGTTTCATTGTATGTGATTATCTCCCGTAGGATGACGCAAATTCAAAATCAGCTTTTGTGAATTTTAATAAAACAAACACGAATGATTTCAGGGTATAATTATTTTGATGAAGTGGCAACTTCTTGAACAGGAAACATGCGGAAGCTTCTACATAGTTGCATAACCTTGCTATTTAAAGCTTACTTAAAACATCTCCCATGGTCGTACTCGTTAAAGTCGGATTGAAAATAAAAATAGTAATAACAAATAATTACAAGTAGTCATATTTAAAATCATAGAAATAAGGCCTTTATGAAAGTTATAAATGTAATAGTCGAAACACGCCGAGGTTAATAGCCTAAGA
The DNA here is from genome assembly GCA_900245855.1 of Calvadosia cruxmelitensis. Lineage (NCBI taxonomy): Eukaryota > Metazoa > Cnidaria > Staurozoa > Stauromedusae > Kishinouyeidae > Calvadosia > Calvadosia cruxmelitensis. The sequence continues at coordinate 486 of OFHS01000771.1, forward strand.
AACGAAACACGACAACAGGTTTTGGAAGTCGGAAACAAACATACAAGGTAGAAAAAAAGGTTTCTTGTGCAGGTAACTACATGTTCCAAAGTTAAAGTATATTTACTCGGCGTTGCATTAACTAACATCCTTACAATTGTCGATTTTATCAAGCATTTAAGGCTTTGGATTTCAGTTCTACTTATCGCGCAAACTGCCGTGAGGAAATATCATTTCTTCCATATAGCATAATAGATGTGAATTCAATAAAAATTCACTAGTAAAGTAGTAAGCACGATTCTGTACACACCGCTTCTGTGAATAAATGATCTGCGACGAGGAACGGTTGTCGAAAGACCTAAAGAAAACAGAGAAACGTTATGAATTCTATACATGCGTCGCAAACATTGAAACAAACTGTAGCGGACAACGAAGCCAATTTTTTCTAGCTCAAGCAGTAATGCTGGGTACTCGACATGTATTCTAGAACCTTAATTACTTTTAGTTCAATTATAATTAAACTACAAACTGACATTTTCGTTGAGTTGGGGTTAAACTCAGTTCAAAAGACAAAAAGAATAATCTCCGGCTGCCATTATGAGTTAGTTTCGTTCAAACAAACAAAAACTGATAAGTATAGAGAACGTACAGTGAGTGAGGCTAAATCAAAAAGAGATTACATCATTAGATTTCTTAACTGGCACCTTATAGCTTACGAATGATTTTTAGGATAGTCGAAGACAATGTTAAAGGCAAGACATTAGATCCTCCGTGTACAAAGATGGATCAAATCTGGCTTCGTGGAATTATTGGCATTGTGCTTGCAATTCTATCTAGCGACAGTTGACAATACCCATGGTTGCTATTTCACATTAAAACCGAACAATACTGATAAACTTTCTTGGACAGCAGAAGGACTGCGGGAAACACCGACGAATTTCGAGTAAGGAGCATTTCTATCAGTTAAACGGTATCAAGAGATGCTAGCTATAAACGTTCTTCGAGCTACGCTACAGTTTAAGAAAGCTTTCATTTGCTGACCGTGACAACTGACTGACTCAATTTCCCTTACCTTGATGATTAAATTCAGTTCTCTTAAGTATTGCTCTTCAGACATCATAAAATCTTTGAGAATCTCATCGTAAACAAGTGATCCCCGTTTCATTAGTGGCTGATAAAAAGACAAGAAAGTACGTTTAAAGCAAATGTCAAGACACGCAATGATTTACAAAGTATTTTTACTGAAAGTCAAGTTTCTTTCGTAAAAGCATCGTAACGTGTAACAACAATACGCAGCAACAATTTCGAAAAGCAGTGCCGTTGTGTTGCCATGACGAAAACGATAACGCAAACAAAACTCAAAAGGAATGGAATTATGTCCTTGCGCAGCAGCAAAATAGATTACTAGAGCAACTAAATCATAAAATGGATACTTGCAGCAGCTAATAATCTAAAGCCAGCAGCTATATCGCATAGGAGCTAAGTGTCGATTATGACAACAGCTAAATTGATTACTAGAGTAGCTACGTAGCTGATATACCGAGAAAACATTGCTTACGGCAACATCGATGCTGAAATATCTCAAGCATAACATAACAGTTAATTGCCTTTTTTACCTGTCCTTTGTCTACAATGTCCTTGTTGATAGATATAATTTAATCAATTACAAACAAAGATTCGCTACGGATAGCTAGCAGCCGTATTTAGATGAAGGTGAATTCAACTAAACCTTTCTAAGCTTTGCATGAAATCAAAGACAAGTTTTCAAGCAATTGCGAGAATTCATTGTCGAAGCATGCGATGCTTAATTGTGACAACCAAAAGCAGCTCTCGTATACCCATTAGTTGCGGAAAGACAACCTTTGGAAGCATTTTAGCTGCCGAAAAGAGATCAAATAGCTACGAAAAATTAGCTGTGGAAAATCGACTGTTTAGCTAACTTTAATAATTTTTCTTTCAAATTAGAACATTTTTGAAACCAATCAATTCTAGCGTCCTTATGGTGGGCATTCAGAATAAAAGTCCTGCTTTGATGTCTGCACTAAGAATGATACAGTGAAACCTCGTTAATATCACTATGATTTTCCAGTCAAAAATCGTGATAATAAGCGGGTCGTGATATTAAGCGGGTTAAAATTGTTGATTCTGACAGATCTTGGTTTTCAAAGTGAAGTGATATTAAGCGGGTTGTGATATTAACCGAGGTGATATTAACGGGGTTACACTGTATTAACGTTTATTTCCCCGTAATATTTTCATCAATATTAATAAAGGATTGTTACATTGCACGAGATCTGTGAAAATCTCCACCTTCGTAAGATTTCTGAATAAATAATGAATTGATGACGATGACGTTGATGATCATGATAACGTTGTTCGATAATTTGGTCCTCAAAGGTCTCAATTTTTCGTAAAAATCGTTCTTAATGTTCCAGAGAAATGAGACCAAGTGTTTATGTACTTTGAAAATAAAAGTATTCGGTAGAAAAAGAAGATGTCGAGATCTTCATACTTCGTCGTTGCACGAAAATAGTAAAAAAAAAAATGCGAGAAACCATCAAATTTAGCATTAGCTTAAGTTACAAAACTAATATGAAATAAAATGTGGTGTTTGTTTATATAAACATCTTTATTAGCTAAGACACGTTACGTATTTCCTAAACGGGATTTCACATTTTGAGTATAAACAAAACTTTCAACGCGCGTTTGAGCTTTGGAACACAACAACGCCGCGGGGCTCACACCGTCCAAACTACCTTCAAAGCCAACTGATTGCGGGTGGAAAATATCGACAGTTTCCGTTGAACAGCTGCGGCTAAAGAGAAGCCTTCACGCAGCGCACTCCAGTTGAGTACGAAAGACGCTACATCTCTGACAACGTCAAGCCAACGACGACCAGACGGCGCGTTGCAGACGACTCGCATGTCCATGAACGCAATCAGATGTCGTTCAACGACGTAATGAACACACGCTAGCTCCCGTTATGGGAAACAGATGCTTCTCCAACGCATCTCTGTCGATTCCAAAACGACATTGGTTATCATTTTGTTGAAGAAGGAGGATCGCGGCAAGTCGTTGGTAATTCCCCGTTGACAATGCGTCTTAGCTTTTATAAAGATTAACCACAAAACCATTTCATCTTCAACTAGCGCGACCACCCAAAAACCTCAGTGATGAAACTACGAAGTTATGCTATCATTCCAGTTCTTCAAGGGGGTTCAAATGTACAGACAAAGGAAAATCCAACTCCCCAAAGCTATCTTGCTGCGATTCACATACATCTGAGCTCCCCAAATAAGTCGCAAAAGCACACAGTTAGGATTGGAGATTTCCCTAACTTTCACCAGAGGAAAGTGCTCAAAATATCAACATTCACCAACTAAAGACCTTTTAAAGAGAGATAGATGATAGATCTGATATGGTTGATGTAAAATGTATTGTTTGTGGTGAAGTGCAACCATTTGACGTCATGGTATAAAACACTGTGAAATAAGAACTGTATTGTCAAAAACCTGTTAATTTTCACAGCCAAACCCATTTCACAAGAGTTTAGTTAAATTAATGACTTCGTCGTTAACCAGTCACCAATGGTGGTCGAAAAAGCTAGGTCTAATTCCATTGCCAATTTTGATACGATATTTACAATTATACCAACTACCTACTTGGCAAATATCGTTTGAAACTTGCGTCAGCAATCGTTGAAATATGCGACTTTTCCGCTTACTTAGACCGAGTAAAATGACAAGAAACATTCTGGCAGCTCAAGGTCCAATCAGTAATATCATGAACCCAATGCTCTTTCATCGACAACTGCGGCGCGGTTATGAAAATATTTTATATAACTATTTTTTATATATTAAATAATTATATATTTTTATGTTTTATATTGTATATTTTCAAAATTTTCTAGAGGAAACGTGTTCTCAAGTTATCCAATGTATACTGCATTTGGGTAGCTTTCTTCCTTGGAAAATACAATTTTGACGTCCTTGAATCAGCAATATCTTGTCACTTGATTGCCTCTTTCTTATCGAAAGATGCACAGTCTAAACAGTTTTAATGACAACCTTTCTTATGCGACCACCTCTAGCAAACGACCACCTGCTTTAACAACAATCCATTGATCACTCGAGTGGTTGTTTGAGACAGGTGGTCGTTTGAGACAGGTTTCGATAGTGTGATAATACTAGTATTTATGAGACATCTCAGAAGAAAAAATCTTTCACCGCCAAATATCGCTTTCAAAGTGCAAGGAGCAGAGGAAGGATAATGAAATATTTATTGCAATAGAATATCATGATAAAAAATATAAAATAAATCAATGAAAATTGATATTTAGACATCATTAAATATTTGTATAACTTGATATACTAAATAATTAAAAACCATACTAGTTGCGCAAATAATAAATTAACTAACAACTTAATCCCAATTACTCAATCCTGTAAAATAACGAGTTGCCCTGGAATTATCCAATTAACAGAAACAGACTGTATGTAACGTGCTCAAAGCTCATCATCGGCATCACATCAGTCATGGTATAAATTGCAAGATTGATTACCTCAAACGACGGTTCAAAGGAAGGCTCCATTTCATCCGCATGAAACATGTCCATCAAAACCTGTCACAAAACACAATCACAAAAGCATACATAGAATATGGATTGGTGGGTAGGGGGGGATGGTATAATCAAGGGTCAGGCAATGGTCCAACAGATCGAATGAAGAGCAAGCAAGCAAGTTCCATCTAATACACTGTCAAGCAAGTTGAATAAGCCATACCATAGTAAATGACAGCTAACAAGCGAGGATGAAGGCAATAAGAAGATTGAGAATTTAGACAACTGGGAGTTGCATAACAAAGGTTGTTTGTGTCTCGTGAAGTTATCCAAGCACCAAACATGTTGCACAAAAGCCGTTATTCATCAACCCTATCCTTGGTGCACAATCTCCACATGCAATACAAATGCAGCCACAATCATTACTCAAGTTAAGGCATTTTGTCATTGTACCTTGTCAGCACACATGGCAACTTTGACATCTTGCCGTGTTATTTCATCATGACGAATGTTCTTCACATAATTACCAGCAAGCTGTGACATAAGTTAAAATAACGTCATATGTAAAATACAGCCTTGATACCGTCCAACGTACAAAGAGTCAGGTTTGGTAAAATATATCTTACTGTTGTGAAACTGAAACATCTACACGGTAGGTGAGGCAAAGTAGTACCGTTAGCATGAAATATTGCTAACCACATCTTTGCTCGTCATCGACAGGATTACACGCAATTCCATAGAACCAAATATGGACCACATATAGCTCTCTTAACTCGAGAGGTGATGAATCAGAGATCCGACTGCTGCCAACAGCTACAGTGAGAATGATCTCAGAAGGATATAGCAGTTCTAGCTATTGTTCAGGATATTTACAGCCAAAATGGTCAAATCTCCTCAAAAATATCCAAATGTCTTACAGGGCATGATGGATGCTCACTTAACAGTAAAAAAATAAAACTACGAAACAACAGTCTTCCAACATAATATGAGCCACAAGTAGAACTACACTTGATTAAAACTATGTAAAATGAGCATCGTCCTATTTATTTTCTTGTCTGGTCAACCAATCAGGTTGCTGCCTTCCACAATGCCCGATATTGTCATGTGATGATCTCGTGCAATATTATTTATCGAATTTCAAAAAGTCCGATACTTCTGGGTCCTTCCTAAGGTTTGGTGAAATTGGTGTCATCTGAAAATACCTTCAAAATATCAGCAGATATATATTCTAGAACCGACGAGATGTAAAGAGACACAGAATGTTCAATCTTGTAACCAAGAATATCCTACAAAGAGAGACGCAACGACAAGAAATGAAACACAAATCATCAAATGTATGTCAAGTTGTTAACACTCATTAAAGTCATTAACTCATTATGGATCCAAAAACGAGATAAAACCATGTGACAAGGGAAGAAATCTCGGAAAAACTAACCATGTGAAAATTTGAGTTTGAAAAAAGAACGAAAAACAATAGGAAAAGGACACTTTTCACATGATTTTTACACTTTGCCAATTGATAGTTCATTGAACGTTATTATTCATCAGTCAAACCTGCATTAGAGGCCACCTCCATAAAGCAGTCACCTGTGTATAAAGGCCACTTGTCAAAACTCAAAAATGACCCCTTCTATAGAAACTAACCTAGACAGAAAGGCCACCTATCTATAAAGGTCATTTTCCTCAGGTCTCAAAGATGACCATGATAGACAAGGAATAGACAGGTGTCAACAAATAGAGTGATTGTTTTTTTGTCGAATCACAGAAGTTTTCCAGTACTTATCGAACAGCACTACAGTGAAACCTGTCTGTTGATTACCTTTCGAACCTGAGGAAAATGACCTTTAGACAGGTGGCCTTTCTGTCCAGGTTGATTTCTATAGAAAGTGTCATTTTGGGTTATGAAGAGTCGCTTGTATACACATGTGGCTGCTCTATAGAGGTGGCCATTAATACAGGTTTGACGGTATGATACCTACGGATATAGGTTGCAACTTACCCTTTGAATGAATGGATGTAGCTTATCGACAGATAAAGTCAGTGCGTTTTTACGTTTTCCTTTGTCTATAGTAGATTGCGCAAACACAACCGCCCAATCATTGATCTGTTGTGGGAAGGTCTTCTGAACTCGGTCTTCAACATCGGTAATAGATCGAGGCTGTGTAGAGCAAAGCAGCTGCAGCAGTTGCATGATCAAATCTTCCAGATATTCAACAGCCTCGATGTCGATTGTCAGCGATGGCTGGACTTGCTTCTGAACCTGTAAATTCAACAAAATCGATTACTTTTAAAAGAAATGCAAGAACAGTATGGCTTGTCCTTCTGTGTTGCTCTTGGAAATAGATAGAAGTTGCAAGAATTAACGAAAAGATACCCACAAATTAATCTGAATATTACGTGGATTAAGAGTATAAAGTGGAAACCTTCCCAGATAATTATATATATTAATAATAAAAAGTTCAGAAGACAACACTTCTTGGTACAGCAGCCAAATTAAGAAAGTGCAATGCTTGTGTCGAAGAAACAGAGATCAGCCGGCAAATGCAAAAATTTACCGGGCTTGAAGCAGAACCAGCCAGGATAGAAAATCCCCATATAAACGATTGACAAAAGTAGTCCACGGCAGCATCAACTTTCAATTAATCTTTTGGAAAAACTATTTGTACTATCATCAATTTGACAAATTATAATAATTATGTTATTGTAAATTACACATGAGTTTGTTTGAGTAAGTCTTTAACCCTTGTCCTGCTGTTGACGTATATACACGGTTTTGAAACAAGTCAAAAGTAGCAACATATAACCAACCAGATAGTTAGTCCTTAGCAAGCAACCAATCAGCAATTGGTGAAGCGACTTCAAGTCTTCATTTAAATAGTTTTACGAGCATGACAGGGGTTAAGAAAAGCATCGTCTTACCGGATAATTGAACTTTTCGACTAATTTAAATTATTGATTCATAGTAATCATTGCTAGGCGATACTGCACCAATGGTAGATCACCTATTTGATTGCATTAGTGTTGTATTATTGCATGACTATATATATTTATACTAATTTGTTTTACTTTACGATCGAATAATCTATTAGTTGGCTTCAAATTGGATTGATCTGAGATTTGACTAACTAAGTATGTCTTGGTTCTTGCATCACAAGTACAGCCATCAACAGCCAATGTAGGGTTTGGTTTGCCTATTACATTGACAATGGTCTGCTGGGGATACGAGTACTGCTTTCAGGGAGCATTTAGACAAATTTCAACAACTGTATCTATGCGCTGAGCAAAGCAACCCTGTCATCTATACTGTTGCCTCAGAGAGATAAAGGTGTGGGAGTCTCTTGACCCACAAGTACAACCAGTGCCGCTTTAAGCAGTGAGAGGGCCTAAAGCACTTTATGCAAAGGGGGCCTAATTTTGAACGACTACCATAAAAAGCGCAAAACTTACTATTATTTACATGTTCGCCTGTTGGCATATCAAAGATGTTGCTTTTGCTCACAGACAGCAAATCAGGGAAAATAAACTCAGTAGCACTCTGCAGTTGATTGCACACTGAACTAGATCTCAACATACTGTAAATTTGAATATTTGAACTGGCATTGAGAAGGGCCTATTCAGACTGAGGGCCTAAAGCACGTGCTTTGAGTGCCTACTGGTTAAAACCGCCCCGAGTACAACACATTGTATGTTGGACATATGGTCAAGTTAATGAATGCCCAAAAGACTATATTAGGCATCAGGACCAAAGTGGTGTATGCGTTTCGCAACAGCAAGCTTATTAGCCTAAAAAGAACTACCCATATATAATTGAGAACAGAATTAATGTTTGCACTAATTAAATTTCTCAGCAATAAATAGCTAATTACTAAACAATTCAGGAACAATGAGCTTACAAAATGACTGTGCAAACCCTGGGTAGGTCTTTATACAACACACACAGTGTAATGTACACTGCACTGTAGAGTGAAACCTGTCTATAATGGTCACCTTTGGGATCTAAGGAAAGTGACCTTTATAGACAGGTGGTCTTTCTGTTCAGGTCGATTTCTATAGAAAGTATCATTTTTGGGTTATGAAGAGTGGCCTTTATACACAGGTGGCTGCTCTATAGAGGTGGCCTCTAATACAGGTTTGACTGTACCTAGGTGCATCAACACGGTTTAATGTCCTGTTATGTTAAGTGAGGCAACCCACAATAGAGCCAGATTGCAATTTGTGCCACACAGTGCAGTTACACACACCAATTTATTGGGTGTACAAGAGGTTTGGCTAGTTCATCTTGCGCGTAGAAACTTGATTTTTTGCACATCGGGCAGGCAAATTTCCAGATTTATTATCAAAATATCAAAGCATTATTCTGAAATCAAGTAACTTGCAGGAGCATGAATGAATAACAGAGCCACAAAACGTCAGATGAGATGCTGTTGAAGCAGAAAAGTTTTCATCAAAACCAGCTGTTCAGCACAGCAAACATGTTTGCTGGTATCCAGTGGCTATCAGACCATGACAAATAGCAAATCAACAAGATGTAGAAGGCAGAATTTTGTACGCTTGTTAAATTTTGTGTGTTTGTGAGGGCCAATGGTCAAATTAGCAAGGCATTTGACTCTGGAGCCAGGGGATGCAGTTTCAAATTCTAGCTCGGTCCAAAAGTATTTTTTAATTTTACACAGGAATAGGCACACATGGTCTTACAATTTGGTCTGACATGAGAAAGAAAGCAAGATAGAAAAATATAGGCACTAATTACTATAAACCCGCGCCTAATATGCGACATGCGTGCAGATGGTAGTAAAGAACTTCTAATTTGTTCGACAGAAATCACCGTTGTTTGTCGATTGCACAAACAATTTGTAAGGACAGCGGCCCCAAATTCAACCACAACAGATCATTATTATGACCCTCACAGGAATCAATCCAATCATTTCAAATAAGAATTTAACTCAATTGCGGTTGACAAGTACAAACAGTCTAGCCATTTAACTGCTCGTTTCCCAACCATTATATCAGCAGGTGAAGTCACGCCTTCGAGTGTCGTGCGATATCGTGTTGGAAATCATCCAAGGACGACACGAATACTGGAAACAACAAGCTTCAACGTATCAATAGTTCTATCTTGAGTGTTGCTACTCTATAGGTCAAGTTTAAAGGACAACACGGCAAGCACAGCAATCTAGTGTTGTGAACGTAAACAAGATATTTTGCCTCCCACCTTCCGCAAACTTGTAAGTAGTATTCCTCTCCATTTTGGCGGTGGACCAGCCGGACTATATGATGTATCATTCGTAGGCATGGCTGGCTCCACTTTAAATTAAATTAAAACTTTGTAGTTGTTCCATTTTATTAGATAATCGATTATCCATTACTGTTGGCGCGTCCACACTCTGGATCAAAATAATCAACCGCGATTGTAATGGCACGGAGAAATGTTTCCAACTTGGCGGTGTGTTATGAAATGTAGAGAGATGATCCCTTGATTGAAGGTCGTAGATCCGTCGTCAAGCAAGCCACTGAACACCAAGGTGATCGCTTTTACATTGCCAGCACGAGAAAGGGCAATTTCCTCCAAAACAACCTTTGTGATCGCTCTGCGGCAAATGAGGATTCGATTTCACTCCTCTGGCTAACGTCAAAGTGAGGCTATAAGGCCTCGTTCTCCAACCAAGATTTCAGAATCTACAGTAGGCCAACACTTCTGTAAAACCTGTCGATAATGTTCACCTTTGGGTACTGAGAAAAATGATCTTAATAGACAGGTGGTCTTTCTATCCAGGCTGATTTTTATGAGAAGTGTCATTCTGGAGTTATGAAGAGTAGCCTTCATAAACAGGTGGCTGCTCTATAGAGGTGGCCGCTAATACAGCTTCACTGCCTACAGTGAAACCCATTGTGATGAAACCTGTCTATAACGGTCACCTTTGGCCTTTGCGACCTGATGAAAATGACCTTTATATTATAGACAGGTGGCCTTTCTGTCCAGATTTATTTCTATCCAAAGTGTCGTTTTGAGGTTATAAAGAGTGGCCTTGATAACCAGGTGGCTGCTCTATAGAGGTGACCGCTAATACAGGTTTTCCTGTAGTCCTGTACTCTATGACATCGATACTAATGTACAGTATAATGTTACCAGTAGATTAACAACTTGGATTACGGATGGCGAAACACTTCGTTTCCGATATGGTCTGTCACACAAAATATTTTGCAAGAAAGACTATTTAGGATAGATTCTACATCAGATTGGATAATCATATTTAAAGCGAAAATCTTTTTTGTTCGGCTTGGAAAATGCTGTTTTAAATCAAGTTAATAGGAAAAGTCATTTCAGCAATTACAATTAAAAGATATGCAATTTCGTTTGGTGTAATTTCTAATTCGCTGGTGACGAAGCTAGCAAGATCAAAAGACAAAAATGGTCAAACCTAGAAGGCAAAAACTATTTCGTTAGAAGTTATACAGTAACTAGAAGCTGGTACGCTGGTTCATCTCGAAGTCATTGAGGCTAATTTATTTTGTAGTCAGTTCGCGAGAACTAACGCTAGATGCCCATAAAACTAGTTCGCTGGAACTAGAAGTAGTTTCGAAGAAACTAGTTCGCTAGGAACTAATTTTCAAATTTCCCAAAACTAGTTCGCTAGATCAGAAAGCACCACAACAAGAAAGCAAAGCCGGCAAAAAGCCGACGTTCGCTAATTCGCTTCTTCCCGATCTCCGTCCACTCGGTTGGAAGATATCATTTCTATTCTAAGAGACAACCATCGTTGAATTGATGGCAACTTGTAAGCGTCCTATTAATTAGATTTTTCTTTATCAATTATATCAAAACACAGAGAAACAAATACCATGAAAAGTATAAAATATCCTAAAGTTTTNGCGACCTGATGAAAATGACCTTTATATTATAGACAGGTGACCTTTCTGTCCAGGTTTATTTCTATCCAAAGTGTCGTTTTGAGGTTATAAAGAGTGGCCTTGATAACCAGGTGGCTGCTCTATAGAGGTGACCGCTAATACAGGTTTTCCTGTTGTCCTGTACTCGATAACATCGATACTACTGTACAGTATAATGTTACCAGTAGATTAACTTGGATTACGGACGGCGAAACACTTCAATTCCGATATGGTCTGTCACACAAAATGTTTTGCAAGAAAGACTATATTTAGGATAGATTCTACATCAGATTGGATAATCATATTTAAAGCGAAAATCTTTTTTGTTCGGCTTGGAAAATGCTGTTTTAAATCAAGTTAATAGGAAAAAGTCATTTCAGCAATTACAATTAAAAGATATGCAATTTCGTTTGGTGTAATTTCTAATTCGCTGGGGACGAAGCTAGGAAGATCAAAAGTACAAAAACTGGTTCGCTGGAACTATGCGCGAGCAAAGTGTAAAGTAGTTTACTAGTTAGACGCCTGAAGCTAGATTCAACACTTCAGCTAGACAAAAATGGTCAAACCTAGAAGGCAAAAACTGTTTCGTTAGAAGTTATACAGTAACTAGAAGCTGGTACGCTGGTTCATCTCGAAGTCATTAAGGCTAATTTATTTTGTAGTCAGTTCGCGAGAACTAACGCTATAGATGCCCAGAAAACTTATTCGCTGGAACTAGAAGTAGTTTCGAAGAAACTAGTTCGCTAGGAACTAATTTTCAAATTTCCCAAAACTAGTTCGCTAGATCAGAAAGCACCACTACAAGAAGGCAAAGCCGACAAAAAAAATTCGCTAATTCGCTAATTCGCTTCTTCCCGATCTCTGCCCACTCGGTTGGAAGATATCATTTCTATTCTAAGAGACAACCATCGTTGAATTGATGGCAACTTGTAAGCGTCCTATTAATTAGATTTTCCTTTATCAATTATATCAAAACACAGAGAAACAAATACCATGAAAAGTATAAAATATCCTAAAGTTTTNTTTAAAACAAACAAAAATAACATGTATTTCAATACTTAAATTACACCTTCGATTTCATTCGAAATAACATCATTAATTCACAATCAATATAAAACTACTGGAAACAAAATATTATTACTAGAAAATTAAAGAAATGATAAATAGGTCAACCATAATGCGACATTTACAATTAGAAACTAGACATTTTAAAGTGACTTAACGTCGCGATTGATGAACATTGATCTGAGATCGTGTTGTCATTGTAAAGAATATAATTCTGAATATTAGATGCAAAAAGCAACCTAGATAAAAGAAATGTTCGGTATAGATCCATGGAATCAGTGGCTGAAACGTGCAGTTCAGAAACATGTTATATGCATCCTTTTTATTGCCGGCTACAAATATTTTCATTCAGTTGTTTTTCTTTAGAATTTTCCTGCAAGAAATTGAAACAACAAATATCAGAACTGAGAAGAAAATGTTCGATTCAACACAAAAAACCCACAAGTGAGGTAAACGAAGAATTCTTGGGATCTAGAAGAGCTAGTGAATAAAACAATGAAATCAAGACCAAACACAGTGAAACCTGTCTATAACGGTTACCTTTGGGACATAAGGAAAATGACCTTTATAGACAGGTGGCTTTTCTGTCCAGGTTGATTTCTATAGAAAGTGTCATTTTGGGTTATGAAGAGTGGCCTTTATACACAGGTGGCTGCTTTATAGAGGTTGCCGTTCATACAGGTTTGACTGTACTTGACAACTACAAAAATTTAGACTATAGAATCAATATACACAAAACTTAAAAACCAGGTTGCTGTTCTCGGCACATTTTGCGTTGGAATGCTGCCACTTGACTATTCTTCCATTCTATGACCAAACTTCTCTGTAAATGCTCCAATGGAAAGTCAAAAACTGCTTAGTTAAAAGCGCTGAAGGTTTCCACAGCAAAGGCCACAAAGGTAAATATGCTAGTTAATTATTCAATATCTTGAAAATATATGTACGGTAAGTAAAATAATTAAGTAAATAACAACCAATCAATAATTAACTTAATAATTATTTTAACATAAGTAGCTCTACATTCGGATTAATTATTTTACTTAATCAATTCTACATTCTAATTAATTATATAGTCTAACTAATTCCATGCTCATTACATGTTACTTTATTGGAAGGCGTCAACTGCTTACAACAGAGAAAAATAAAATAAATGAAAAATATCAACACTTGCGAAAAGAGATATCTACGCAAATACATTGTCAAATTTGCAAGATATCAAATGCCTTTTGTATTACATTCAATATTGTTAGTTTCTTACTTACCCTAGTAGCTGCTTCTGTTTCTCCAAATCAGGACCGGCCGTGATTGCCTCCCAATCAGAGAGAATCTCTAAAGTAGGTCAGCAAAACAACAATCAAATTAACCCTTGTCCTGCTATTGACGTGTATACATGTTTTCGTAACAAGTCAAAAGTAGCAACATGTGACCAAGCAGATAGTTAATCCTTAGCAAGCAACCAATCAGCAATTGGTGAAGCGACTTCAAGTCTTCATTTAAATAGTTTTATGAGCAGGACAGAGGTTAATAACAAGACAACAGCTACATTAGCAGCATGATAATTGTTATGCTCAAGAGAATGGCGAGACATCATGAAGACAGGATTGGATATGTAGGCGGGAAAAGACAGAAATGATGCTCTGACACAGAATATACTGTGCCTTTAGGGCTATCAGATGTCCTTTATATATTTGAATCGTTCCATATTTATATGCTATGCAGTGTCAAATCTAGTTGATTTTGGTAAACCTTTTTACTTAATTATTCACAAGTTCCGTAGCTGTCTTGGAACCGTAAATGTCTCTGATGTACAATGATATGATAATAATACCATTTATCTCAAAAGTTGACCTATATAAGAGATCACCTTTCTGGAGAGACTACCTGTCTTAGGAGACCACCTTTCGAGAATACCTGTCTTAGGAGACCACCTGTCTTAAGGGATCATCTATCTTGCAAAACTATTTACCTTGAAAGACCACCCGTCTTGAGAACAAAACAATCTCTGAACTTACCCTTGACAGTACTGGTGTCATTGACAAGGGCTCCTTCACGATAATTCTTCACACGAAGATTCTACAATAATGTAAAGGAATCAAATGAGATACAGGTACCATGAATCATATTGACTAGTAGCTCTGATTAAAATTTACCGAAAATCAAAGAAATGGCATAAATATAATCAGTAACTCAAACCAAGATAGACACAATATAGAATACTGGTGATAAAAGAAATGAGAGAAGGGACTGAATCTTCTTAGAGGTCCTTGGTTATTCTGCCCCGGATTTCTTTTGACCAATTCTCAACTTACTAGCAAAAACATATGCCTAATTACAACTGCTTGTTCGATGCTTCAGGAATAACGATAATATTTGAAGATGGAAAGGAGAGAAAGATGTGGAAGAATTCTGTACTGTTTTGAAATGAAACTAAAAAAATAGTTTTAAGGAAAAAATCTTATTAGGGTTCAGTCATGCTCTTGCTCCTCCTTGGTGTCCATTCCTGATTCAAATTACATTATGTAAAACTTGTGTTAAATTACCAGCAGTCTGCGATTTTCCACTCGCAGTACCAACAGTGCCTTGTCAATGTCATACTGGATCCCGGCTTCTTGTTGCGCGTCTCCATAGCGATTACTCAGTTGGGCAATGAGGATGTTAGATAGCACAACCATGATGGCAAACATATTGACCAGGATGACTATCGTCAGAAAGAGACTGAAAGAGAAGACATTGCATTAATATAAAGAGGGCAACAATGCAAGACATCACATGATAACTATGATATTGCATGGTAGGACTATCACTGTGAAACAAAACCATGTGAAATGGATGTCAAAACAATATGAACAACCGTGAGAAAATGGTCTGTTTTGCAAGGGGTTTCTCGCTATCATCACAAATTCACGTGCCTTTCCAATAGGGTTTTCAAATGGCACTTGCTATAAGTTTGGATTGTTTGTTAGCCTCTATTCGGTGTACTCTCATTTGCATGCTGCTAAATTGGGGTACGACTTAGTGACTTACACATGGGTAGGACTACACGGAGCAGAATACGGTACTTTAGCAATAAAATAAACACAATGAAAGAGTTTAACCAACTATCATCATCATTATCATCACCATCATCATCTATTCTGTAAAATCCGATAAGCTTACAAAGCTTTCTTTCATGGAGCAGATCACTCACTTGTATTTAGCAAAGCTCTCCGTGAAGCTGTTAGCATCTGCCAGGGCTCGAATCTCCTTCAAAAGGATTCCGTCATAGTCACTACAGATACAAAAAGCATACATTTGCCTCAATACAACACTTCCCGGTTGAAGTACCAATGAAATTAATCAATCAGTTAAGAAACGAAAGCTTAACTGTCTTATTACAGTAGAAACATTATAAAATCTAACAAGAGGGTGGAAATTTCAAAATTTAATGATATGCAGGCTCAAGCCTCAAGTACTACGGGATATGTGCTTAATGCCATAATAGAATTTGTTGTTGATCTTGGTAGGTTTCTAGATGCGCCATCGTGTCATTTTTGGTAGCCAATGACAAGACGTCAGCGCCATAATTCACAAATGACATCCTCAGTTTGCTTTACTATGTTCACCAAAATGCAAATAGAACATCTAAGGCGCGATTTTCAACAATGTTCAAACTGCAGAAACTAGCAAGGGAAGCTTTGGTTATCTGCACACACACATACGTACCATGTAAGAGCTTAAACCCTATTCTTGATTAATTGAGACTGATTGTGCAATAAATACTATGCGCTGTTACTATTAGGCATGTGTGGCTTCCCCTCATGTCGTCATGGGACCACCCATGCCTGAATAGACGTAGTCATGTTATATCGCAGAAAGACAGAATTGAGAAGAAACAAACAGACATTGAATTCGAAAGTCAATTTTCACGTCAGATGAAGCGTCTCTAATGCTAGTGACATTACATAAGGTTGAACTCTACTTTTAATACATGGGAGAATGTCACACTACTGCTTGAATCCCTACTGGTTGAACTCAACTTGCCATACTGGCTTTGCAAATTCACTTCACTTTGTTCAAATTCGCTCGACATTCCACATTTTAGCTTCCCTGCAGTAGGAAGGCAGGACATCAACCAAGATCAAATGCACTGCCCAATATTGTAATACAGTGAAACCAGTCAATAATAGACACCTTTGGGACCTGTGGAAAATGACCTTTATAGACAGATGGTCTTTCAGTCCAGGTTGATTTCTATAAAAAGTGTCATTTATTGGTTATGAAGAGTGACCTTTCTCCTCAGGTGGCTGCTATATGGAGGTGTCCGCTAATACAGGCTTGACTGTAATATACAAGGAAAAAACTTGTGCAGTGTCTGATAGCAAACTTGCAATACAGTGTAACCCGCTTAAGCGCAAAAGTAATTTGCCAACGATATCCTTTGCTCTTGTTAGGAATTTTGCTTATCAGGAATCGGTTAAGAGAGTTTGTACTGTACGCATTAATTCGGTACATAGCAAATTGTTTGCAGATAAACGGGTTTCTCGCTTATCCGATTTGCGCTTAAACGGGTTATACTGTAGCTAGCAACTGTAAACATAATTGTTTGTCTTTCTGCTTGCTGATAGAGTGCCCAATTAGCAATTACACTTCTAACAGGCTGCAAATTGAGTTGGCAGGTTACATGTATCATATTACTTACCCTGCCAAGGCAACAGAGTTGGCAGCAGTCAAAGCAAGGTATAATCCACCAGTGAATGTCATGACTAGTACAAAATACACAGCACCAAATTTTGGTAGATCTTTAAGGATTATGTTTTTCAAAGTATTTGTATACAATCCACCAGCTCTGAAAACAAAAGAAACTTGACCATTAAGGAAAGAAAGCACACTACAGTGAAACCTGTCTATAACGGTCACGTTCGGGACCTGACGAAAATGACCTTTATAGACAGGTGGACTTTCTGTCCAGGTTGATTTTTATAGCAACTGTCATTTTGGGGTTATGAAGAGTGGCCTTTATACACAGGTGGCTGTTCTATAGAGGTGGTCACTAATACAGGTTTGACTGTATCACTATATCTATAGGTCACATACCTGTACTGGCAGTAATAAATTGGAGCAGTACATCAACTTGCAGTAAGCTTTGATCCTAACCCTAACCCTAACCCTAGCCTGAGCTATTTACAGCGTTACCCGACCACAGAAGAAAAAATACGGAATATTTGCAAAATTGGGTAGAAATGTCTATCACAATCAACTAACTTTTGCACTGTATAACACATAAAGATGGAACAATTCTGAGAAATAAGGAACATCTGGCAACCCTCGTTATTAACATGCCAAATTGACCTGGAGGTCACAAGGCTCAGGTGGGCACAGCTTCTCTGACTGTCAGTCACAGCATAAAAACTGCGATAGTCCGATAGTCGAAGCTAACAAGTGAAAACCCGCAATTTTGGAATGAATATTGTGAAAGTTCAAATACCAATACAGTGAGACCTGTCTATAACGGTCACCTTTGGGATCCGAGGAAAAAGACCTTTATAGACAGGTGGCCTTTATTCTGTCTAGGTTGATTTCTAAAGAAAGTGTCATTTTGGAGTTTTGAAGAGTGTCCTTTATACACAGGTGGCTGCTCTGTAGAGGTGGCCGCTAATACAGGTTAGACTGTATTGGCAAAAGAATGGAAGTTTAGCAC
>OFHS01000771.1:18707-35675 GCA_900245855.1 Calvadosia cruxmelitensis
GTTTTTATCCATTTTTGAAATCGCAGTAAAAACCAGTACGTTGTACTTACTCCCATGCAGAGAAGAACTTGAAAACCCGCAAGAAATTGATCATAAACACAATGGATCCAATTGACCATTCTGCTTTCAGTTCTTTGAGACGAAATGGGATGAGTACCAGAATTCCAATCAAGCCAACCAAATCCAAATAGTTGTATACATCTTGCCAGTAAAACCAGCCCTCTCTAAGAAAACGAAGATCATATAACAGCGATAAATCAGTGAATTTGTGAATATAGTTGAAACAATTTACCGACATTACCATAAATAAGTCGCATTTTTAGCATCAACTTATTTGTCGAAAAATGCCACCTTGGCGTATAAAAAGTACCATTTTCAAGTACATTAAATTGCAGAAAGTGCAGATTGCGGAGGAAAACTAGGGTTTGAGTTTGGTGTATATACAAAATCGACATATGCCTGGTAATATGCCGTACATGCAAATCTAGGTTGCTAGACAATGTGTCTGCTTGATACAGTGCAATCTGCCTAGATGCAAAACATTCTGACGCGTAAGATTTATGAATATAAGCGGCTTCTATATATACATCTTAATTAGACTTAGAAATGCATTGATTTAATTATTAATTTAACATTTCCTAAATGTTTTCAAGTAGATGGAAAAAATAAAACTACATTATAATAAAGCCGGCAACTACTTCCTTACCGTAGCCTTTTAAAGCATATCATTATTATTATAATATATTCTATGTAATACTACACATTCATGACTCATTACACATTAAATAGTATTATGCATTATATATTATAATTAACTACTACATTACATATCGGTTGAAACATTGGGTCCAGTGCTAACAGCGATTGTACCAAATACGTTCAACAAAAAACATTAAAGCAACCATACAGTCAAGCCTGTCTATAGCGGTCACCTATGGGAACTGAGAAATATGACCTTTATAGACAGGTGGCCTTTTTGTCCAGGTTGATTTCTATAGAAAGTATTATTTTGGGATTATGAAGAGTGGCCTTTATGCACAGGTGGCTCTATATAGGTGGCTGCTGATACAGGTTTCACTGTACTACTTGACAACTCGTGAACTTACTTGATAAACTGGTCAATCTCCGTAAAGATATAAATCAACGCCATGATAAGTAAAAGGATCTCACAGGACAGTCTCACAAAGTCAGCCGTGGAAGTGTAAGACAGCAGATCATGTTTAAAGTCGCTTGCTCCAAGCAACATTGCAACAGAGAGGACGGCCAGAAACAGCAAATGCAATGGTAAAGATCCCCTGTTAAACAAAACACAATGCAATGTGACACTAGGCATCAGTTCAAAGCCTCGTCAATGGGGATGAGTTGTTCTTTTAATGCTAACAAATTAGTGACCACTTTGGTACAATGTTCTTGTGAGCGTGGTCCTTTGGGTTGTCCCAAAGTATCATTTAAGGGTTATAAAGAGTGGTCTTTATACACAGGTGGCTGCTCTATAGAGGTGGCCGCTAAAAAAGTTTGACTGTATAAAAATATCAATTAGCTGTGGATTTATCAAGTAACGCAAAATTGTAAAACCAAACAAGGAAAGTGCAGTCAAATCCGGTTAACATCCTGTTGCTGGTGTAGCAAAAACATGAGAGATCTAGCGAGGCAACAAGTATGACAAGTAACATCCAAACAGCGTGATTTAACAAGTAAACAACAATGGGTACATAACAGTGGGTACATAACAGTGGGTACATAACAGTGGGTACATAACAGTGGGTACATAAATGAAACAATAGATCCACTGCAATATCTGAATACCGGTAACCACTCACCAAACATAATACTTTGCAAAGCTATCCCACTTCTGACGAACAAGCATCCTAACGACAGGATGTCGAATGCATTCCTAAAACATACAAAAGACAAAGAAATACTTAGAAGAACACTACACCATGTTAAGTTGATTGTCAATAAGCCAGCTCTATTTTTTATGGAAATTTCCCCATCCTATCTGAAGCCGACATGCTCTGATTCTGTCCAGTACGATATAAAATCTTGAAAATGATGAGATATTGTCCAACATCATTATTACACAATTTGATTTTATGGATTTGAATGTTCATATTGTGGCCAAAATACATCAATACAGTGAAACCTGTCTATAACGGTCACCGTTGGGACCTGAAGAAGATGACCTTTATAGACAGGTGTCATTTCTGTCCAGGTTGATTTCTATAGAAAGTGTCATTTTAGGGTTATAAAGAGTGGCCTTTATACACAGGTGGCTGCTCTAGAGAGGTGGCCGCTAATCCAGGTTTGGCTGTATTGGCCTGAAATGAGACTTGAATTTGAAATATATCGAACAACAATAAGGTAAGGTTTATGGGTTACTCCTTGTGAACGCACCTTGCTGTGAGAGCTCATGATTAGCAAATGGAGGGGAGACAAGTCACGTTTGTTAAACGTCGGACAACTTGGATCTTTTCCGTCATAGTCCCCATCCAGTACTTGGTAATTGAAATGATATCTCAATGGTATGTCTGGAATCTTCTTCCACGCACTAGGCAGCATAGATTCGTCATCAGCCGTTGGCAAGTACGGCCAACTTGGATCGATAAAAGAATCCAAGACAGCTATGACTGTTTTCTGTTAAAACAAAACAGAGTACAGCTGCAATTCTTGTGATGATGATGATGATGATGTAATTTATTTTCATTCTAGTATTCTACTACATACAATATCAGGGATAATAGGTATGCAGTTACCTAAAAGATATGTTTTACAGAATCCCAAGATAAATCCATTAAAGTAAGATAAAAACGTAAACTGCAAATAAATATGTGATTAGAATAAATATACTGAAGTTAAAACATTATATCGGCAAAGGGCATGCTAGGGTACTAAAATATCCAATGATTTTACAAAAATTTCGTAAGATCCATTTTTCTGATTCTTGACATGAATTCAGAGCGTTGGCATTCTGACAAAGCCTCTGGGTGGGTGTTTGCCACTTTGTTGTAAACGGCAGCAGCGACGATGCACGAAGAGTTGCTGCCAACTTTCTTCTTGCACTTCCGGAGCATGAAGTCATTCCTACTGGCGGCTCTAGTGCGTCCTTGTGCAAGACGAAACTCGTTCGATAGATAGCATGGGGCACCACCGGGGCGAACATTCCAGCATAGCTGCATTGCAGACTCCAGACTTTGCTGTCGCAGACTTTCTTGTGTCTGTGAGTTATGTAGAACTGCATAGCATGTACAGTATGCCTGTGGTGTTATACGCGGTTTCAATTGTTGTGGCGTCATGGTTTCATTTGCATTGTGTGTATTGTTATATTGTCAAGTAGTCAGCGAAGTTTGCAATGGACCAAGCGCAGTCCCAATGCACGACGGGATACAAGTGTTTTATGCGCGTGGTTTTGAGCCGAAATCAACAACTTTGACAGCCAAAAACAATCCCTGAAATTGACCATCATGAAAAAGAGTACGGCTGATTGCATTTCAAACAAAGCATTTTCCTGGCGTCTTCACCTTTGGCAGAGGTCAACTCTCTTATATACCGACATACAACGGGACTGCGCATGGCGGATTATTCATAAATGTACTATTTTGCACATGTTGTGCAGGTAGAACATCAATATACTCAAAGTTCTTGCCTAGGACCACTCGCCGCGCTATTGTCTCTGTCTCTCTTGCAGAAACCATCGAGTTACAACAGTTGAACCCGCTTACTATCCCATCAGATTCTGGCGATCTCATCAATCATTTACGTCAGCACTCAGACCGCCAATCAAAACTCTGTCAGTTGCGATAAATGTTTTGCATTTCGTAACATCATTCTCTCGCAAGCTCTACTTTTGAGCCTTCAGACAGACTGGCTACCCTCCACTGTATCTGCCACAATGACATAATTATTTTGACCACATCAACTCCTCTACTCTCTGTCTTCCCACCTAAATTTACATCCTTTACAAGATTATGTTTGACTAGGCCACTACTGCTCAATATCCTCAGTGGTTGGATGCCATTTACCATACATATTCAGCTGCTAAATCGCATTGCTTAAATGTCCTAAGTCACTTATTCTACATTTCTGCTGTTCCAATCTGCACAAAGCTATTGGCACCCAACAGTCCAATTAACTTCATACATCATCGTCATCATCATAAACAAAGAGATGTTATGCTTAATGAAATTTACATTAATATTTCTTTGTATCAACATTAGGTCCAAATGAATCGCGTCAAATCTCATTGAGTTTTTCCGCCGCATGAGATGAGGATTGAACAGAATTGAACTAAAGACAGTGAAATATAAAATCGATTTGTGTTACCACTTAGCATTGGAAAAGCTTGCCTCAACTTTACCAGGGCTATAATCGATCGATTTTTCAACAAATTCCTCTTGAGCACCTAAGCATTCTAAAAGTTGTTTTTGGACAACTCAAATCAACACGTATGTAGACAATTGTACATTAACGAAAAGTACTTCACTACTGCAACCACTGCCCGACAGGCAATGATTGCTTTACTACATGTAAAGGCCGATTCACAAAAGCCGTAACGTAAGGAACTTAACGTAAGAAACTTAAGACCATTCACATGATGACTTTGTCGTAGCCGTAAGAAACTTAAGGGCAGATTTGCCGTAACGTAAGCAATTTAAAAAGTTGAGCAGTGTTGAACTTTTCCGAGCCGTAACGTAAGAAACTTAAGGTTGACCAATGAGGATCAAGGAAAATACAACTTCGACCCTTGCGCCGGATGCAGGTCGAATGTCACAACTACTTCTTCAAGTTTCACCAAGGAGGCGAAGATCGTAAACAAGCACTATTGAATGCTGAAGCTTTCCTTGATAGGTTGATTTTGCTTTACAACAGCGCGCTCAACTTGTACAACAACAAACAGATAAAATGATGGCTAGGAAGTTTACAACATTTCAACTCTGAAATTGCAAGAGCTCCTTGCTGCATAGGGAAATAACAGCGATGCACGTTGTTTTGAATTTTCCGCCAAAATCAACATTGCCTTTACGACTGTTCTTACGGCAAAGTCACCATGTGAATGGTCTTAAGTTTCTTACGTTAAGTTTCTTACGTTAAGTTTCTTACGGTAAGTTTCTTACGTTACTGCTTTTGTGAATCGGCCTTAACAGTTAATAGCTATCGTAGATGATGATAGATACAGCACTACACTAAACACTAAAAGCAAAGCAACACACAGAAATGTGAACGTACCTTCATTGAGGGATTTACAATGTAGTCCTTGAACTTGTATTGTCTCCATTCATCATGTACATTGTTTTGCCATGTAAATAAAACCCTCACACTGTCAAATAAATAAAACACAAAAAAACAATTTGTAACTTTCAAGGTGTCTAACGATCAGTTGAAACCTGTTTTCTAGTATCTAATGAACAGCTGAAACTTGCAATTCAGTCAATCGCCAACATCATATATTTTGATTAGAATGACAAGCAAATCAATTATATTTTAAACAGTGATAATTAGTCTTAAAAATACCTCATAATTATGTTCAATCATGTTCAAAGTATGCAAAGTTGATGTGAATGAGAGGAGTAAATCCAGTTCATTGGATTCCATTTCGTCATATTTAATATTTAATTTTGTGTCAACCATTAAAGTTATGTTTGCTTTTGTTACGGAGACAAGTAGAACACGAACGTACAAGACTACAAAGCCAGCTCGGATGTCGCAATACCGACTCCGATTACAATGCTGACTAGATTGCAACTACAGCTTTACATCGTATTGAATTAATATTGTGCGTCTTGTGTCCGTGGAGTTCTGAAGAACTGGGTGACGTGTATGTCTGTGATGTCATAGGAAGCATAGGAAGTGTCAAGTGTTGTGGCGTCACTTTGTCATATGCGTTGTGTGTTGGATTGTTCTGGTGTCAACGTGTGTCAGCGGTAGTTTTGTAAAGGTCATGCGTTGTAAATATATAGTGTCGTGTTTTGGTGAATATTAATTCAGTGTGCTCGAAGTTCTTGGCGAGCAGCTACTCGCACTGTTGTCGTCTCTGTCTCCCTCGCACCGAATCATCGACTTACAAATATGATGACTTTAGAAGTTTGATTAACTGGATATGACTTCATTTTAGCATTTTTATGCATCTGGTTACTGTTAGGATGATGGATAAATATATGCAAGATAGTCTCAGCATTATTATTATTATTATGGACGGTGTTGTTCACGGGAACAACCCATTCTTCTTCTTGCTGGTACAGCGTTGACAAATTGATTTACAGACTTTACGGTTACATGCAACAGACATACCACTATCATTGAAATCATGATACAACAAATCAATAAACGAAACAGTCTGTCCAAAGCCGCGACGAAACAGCCGCGACGGCTCCCAGTTCAACAAATCGTGTAACGGTTGGGGTGTTGTGTCCTTCGAGCGAATGATGTGCCCGACAAAGCGCAGTCTCCTTTCCTGCACGATGGCACAAGCAGATGGGGTCACTGCTCTGAGTTGCTCAGTCGACAAAGTGTCAGGCCAATGACAACCAAGAGCATGTCGGAGCATTGTGTCGTAAGATTGGTTTAAACGAATTGCATTCTCAGCATGTGCATGAAAAAGAGCTTTTTCACAAATATTAAAGTGCTACTGCTACCAAATTCGATTTTTCACATGTGGGTAGAGCTTGATGAGAAATATCCAATTTGGTGGCAGTAACTTTTTCAATATACGAAAAAGACATGAACATCTCACGCTGGCTTAAAGAATCGACCATATTATTCTCAATGCTATCCCGTTCAAATGTAGATAATTAATACAGCATTAATACAAACCTGCCATTGGACATGGCATTGATCAGTATAGATGCCATTTCATCAAAATTTCCTTTCAATGCGAATTCTAATGGTAGAAATCCAGATTGTTCAGGGCTATCAGCTTGTGTTCTTTGGTAGAGCAGGCCATCGTAGCGTTTCACCAGCTCGTTGGCAATGTCTACCAAATTGCTTTGAGCAGCAATGTGCAACAGCGAACGACGCACTGGGTTGTCAAACGGATCGATCAAAACAGAATATGGTGAGTCGTCATCCTCCTCTTCTGCCATTATGTCAGCCCTATCGAGGAGGATCTCTACCAGCTTGGAGATCTGGAAAAAAAAACATAACAGAAAAAAGTCACACCTTATAAGTTACAACATACCTAAGAAACGGCAAATCATTCTTAGAAATGTGTAAGTGATTTTAAAATTTAAAATCAGTCAATAATTTTTCAGGATTAATGTATTTTTTTCCTGAATGTTGCTGAATTTTCAGGATTTGTGAGTCTCTTCCAAGATTTTTCACTGTGCTTCGATATTTTCCAAGATTTGCTACCTTATTTGAATATTTTTTATCTTCCTATTTTCTTTTTTCTGTGCTCTTCCTATACATATAACATTCTATAAATTTTGCATCCAGTACCAGTAGCTCAGTGTGTTGGAAGTTATCGATGCTGACCAAAATATTGCAGCAACTTGGACCGGCCAATGCTATATGTTATGACCACTTAAAACCACACTTACTTCTCGTCTAAAACTTGGCAGCAGTTCCTCGTCATTAGGATGGCGCTCAAGAAAATACTGATAAGCTGTCTCCATCAAATAGAGGATGGGATCCACTGGTGGGTCCTTCTTATCACACGCTTCTTTAATCAGATCAACGCGAACACGATTGATGGCAGCATGCCAGATAATCCCTTTCTTTCCATCATCAAACACTTTAGCAACCTGAAAATATTGAGGACGTTATAGAATTATATGTGCTCTTGTGGCGTTGCGGCACGCCAATCTCACTTTCGTGTCGTAACCTCCTTATCGTGGAATCTGTAGCTAAATGTCAGTTCCGTTAAGCAAGTCTCGTGCCAAGTCACAATCTGGTCGAGTCACAATTGTAAGTCAGTTTTCCATTCTGTCGCTAATAGTGGTACATAATCTGATAGTTATTCGCTACTTCATGTTTAGTTCTAATCCGCAATTGTAATCTGTTTTGTATATTCTTTCAAGTTTTCACCGTTCGCGATTAAAGATCTGTTCTAACGAACACGCAGTCTGTTCACTTGAAATCTTTGGTCGCAACAGTTGACACACGTGCGCGTCTGGCGTCTCATGCCCCGTCGCATATCTTCGCAGTGCACGACAGCTCTAATATATTATATCTATTATATGTGTGTAAATAATAAGTTATATTTTTCATGTAAATGATTGTGTGAGGTCTTTTCATTTCTTAAAAAGCTGTTTTTACAATTGCTCTAATTAATTGCTACTGGATACCCCACCCTCGCATAAATGTTGGGGGTTTCAATCTTTATCCCTCTTATCTGTGGCCCTGCCCAGTACACACCTAAGCAAAACAGATATAGCCTATCTGCCTGTTTAGACTTGCGATATTGCAAACTCCATAAAACTAGTAGGATCATCTGCAAGAGCTTTTATTTTCTCAAAAGTAGTAGTTACAGTTGAATACACAAAAGTCACTAGTCAAGCCACAAATGACTCTGCCGATGATAACATTGGGCGACCAATATTCAGAGCTTAAAATGAATAAAATTTTGGGAAGTCAAGAAAATTTGAGTAAATTATGGTAAGGACAAAATAACTGAAATCTGAACATTTGCCGAAGAGGAGGTTTATTCAGTCTCTGATTCTACACTAGCTAAGTAGCTAGGGGGTGAGTGTAAAATGCCAACCTGCCAACTCACTGAATAATTATCACGAACAATGCTCGCCAAATCTCGTGCAAACTGATAGATTTTGTGTTTGCAGCTTGATCTGCATGAGTGGATGTGCAACAGTTAGTCATGATAATGTAATGTCTGTGTCCCATAACATTTGTGTGTTGTCCCGTATTGTCCCGTCTTGCTTTCAAGATATATGTCCGATAACGTTGCAATGTTGTAAGCGATAGTTTGAATGTAGTTATTCAGTTGTTGGTAAGACTTGGTTGAGTTCACCGACCCGATTGTGTCTCTTCTTATCGTTGTTGCACGCGGCGTTACAATAATCAGCACATGGTGAATTGGTAAATATATGATTCACAATGACGTCATGACCGGCGCTGAACTGCAAAGTCTGCATGGTGGTCAGTATGTACACCAGTTTCCCAGGTTCTTTGCCTTGGAATATAACAGAATTTATTACAGAGATTCCAACTCTCTCGTTTAGGCCGGAAACCTCCCGTTTTTGAGACACCTTTAGGGCCTTCTGTTTTAACTGACAAACTCTCGGTTTTTCAGTTCGCTCTCTTTATTTAACTTTTCATTGCATTCGATGTAAAAAAATATGCAGAATGACTAAAAATATTGTCTTCAAAGTCCTGCCAAATTGCTTATTCTACTGATCTACACATTGCTCTGGAGCTCATTGTATTGAGAATGTCATCCAATCCGCGGATGGCAATCGTTTCCATGGCAATGGTCAGTTTTCGTTCCTCGTGTCTTGCGAACGTTGAAAATGTTACAACGAAGTCGAAACATGTTGAAGTAAACGAAAGGATGCAATCAATATTGCTTGTATGCTGTCAATGAAATCTACAGAGAATACTTGTACCATGCGCTGCCTGATTATTTCTGTTTACTTCGTGAAATGAGAAATCTTTCTAGAGACAATGATGTGGAAATCAATCTGCATTGTTTATGATAATTAATTAATTATGCAAGGGGTTGGCAAGTTGTGAGATTGGCATTTTACACCCATCCCTACACAAGGATATTTGCGTTGTCTATTTGGGTGGCTGTGCTACGAATTTGACAAAATTTTCGACAAACAAACATCACTTTAAAAAGGCCAACAGAAATACAGATCTGACAAAATACTTTCAGGGTAAATCGCATACCGCAACACGACCCCATCAGCGAAATTCCAGCAGACCAAGTTCAGTAAATAAACACAGTCAATATAGACCGCACGTGTTGACCCACATCCCAGGAGAAGGCTGGCTAAACCATAGACTATGGCTAAACCAACCAATAATTATCATCGCCAATAACAACTTCTCAGTGCTAATTCTACGCTATGTAATTATGTTTAATGGCCTTACCTTCTCCCAAAATTCATTCCCTGGACTTTTCTCGAATCCGAGTAAGCCAACCAGGTCGTCTTCGTCAGCTGTTGAAGATACCTGCATGGGGATCGTTGTGTGACCGCCACCATTCTCAGACATAGTTCCGTAGTTTTGGCCCATTCGGTTTCATTCAGTGAAAGCCTGAAAGAGAATAAAGTCACAATAAGGCACAGCAGAGAGCTAAACGCCTTCCTCGTTTGACTTTCAAGCATCTTTCTCACTTTGCAGCATCGACTATTGTTGTCGTTCTGCATTCGGCTGCAGCAACACGTGAGCTGGAATATGAACCAGCAAGCAACTGTAGAAATACCTTCACGACGAGGCGGATTGTGTTGTTGGTGTTTCTTCCTTGCTCCTTTAGCAGACAGTCTGACAACAAAGTTCTTGTTTGCATATCAGCTGCTACGGCCGAGTGGCCACCGGGGTTTTGTCTTCCGAAATGATGTCCAAAGCAGAGACATCAATGTCAAAGCGACCGGCCTTGCTGTAAAGAAGCGCATCATTTTCGCACGCGATATCTCTTTCAACGCGGTTTTCACACGCGGTAATTCCTAACGTAAACGAGCCCTCAGGGTCAGAATTCGAGATTTTGGATTCTGCTTAATGCCATATTTCCACTTTCACCTCACCCCTCAGAGATTAGGATATCTCTCTAGAAATTAATAAAATAAATTGTATTCCTGGCTGTCTTTGATTACGTCCAACAGTACATCTTTCATTGAAGTTCTTTCTTCTTATTCGACATTCACTTTAATCCGATGGATCCACAAATTAACCTCAAAATGACACGCTCTCATAAATCAGCACCTGCCACGCCCCGTAGATACTGTAGATAGAGGTTTATTTGAGACCCATAATCAGTAAATACAATGACTAAACGTTACAGCTACTAACAATACAAGGTCATTTCTATTCTACAAGAACTCCTGATTCCACACGTCGTGGCGGTATACGGTTCCCAAGAAAAAATAAATAATGATACTTGCTATATTTTATGGTAAATATTTTTTCCAATACCTTGCCGAGAGAGACGACAGTCGACAGGGAAACGCTTTCTCTGGACAATTTTTCCGTCCGAAGTGACGATGCCACTGTTTCATCATCATAATAATCATCTTACAATACAGGAGCTGACTCAGCTTTGAGCGTGCTGCTCCATGGGCACATACAGACTATGCCTGGCAGAATATATATAATTACGCTACTGTCGCTACAATTTTAAAAGGAATAATAGAGAAAGGTATAATGCTTAATGTAGCGTTAAAAAGAGTGAGAATTTAAAACTAAACCTTCGGACAGTTTCTATTTAAAAGTTCACAAATGTAAAACATCAGGAACACACTGATACGACCCTATCACCATAGTCATTCCAGGTCTAGTACCAAGTGCATTATATTTTAGGATAATTAGAACGTCACTGGGC
This sequence comes from Calvadosia cruxmelitensis, assembly GCA_900245855.1. Taxonomy (NCBI): domain Eukaryota; kingdom Metazoa; phylum Cnidaria; class Staurozoa; order Stauromedusae; family Kishinouyeidae; genus Calvadosia; species Calvadosia cruxmelitensis. The sequence continues at coordinate 30,199 of OFHS01000771.1, forward strand.
TAACGAGTTGACGCACCATATAGATTTCGTCTATTACAACCGCTGGTCGAGCCGGACATAATATTATACTAGCTGAACAATGCCACCACCTAGGAACGCTGCTGCTAACTTCATAACTGAAAAATCGATATTTATGCATAGCCAATGTATGGATATGACAATCAAAGTGACATCTATTTATAAGTAGATTAATAATGTAATTCAGATACAATATAGCCCTATTACTCTCTCACAATTATTTCATCGCTGTGGATTTGAATTGAATACAGTTCGTACCGCGAATGCTGACTCTGGCTCATCCAATCATCAAACGCAAACAAAATATTTACTGCAACAAACATTGCAACATGTACGTTGCTTTATATGCAGCCGAAGCACTCTTTGCGTGGAGAAAACTCTCAAGTTTTCTTGAAGTTACACACCAAAAAATCTCTGTTTGCATCGCAACCGCTTGCCCTCCTCTCCCCCCGCAAAAAAGCTGCATACGCCACAGATTTATACGCTTCGAACTGTTTCTGCCGGAACTGAAGATGGGTTAGATGGGAACCACGGTGCTGCATGGACATCGAAGTTCCAAGTTGCAGATCCTACTTGAATTCGAGCCCTGCATGCGGGTATGGATAATGTACAATGCAGTGTGATGTGACTGATGTCAACACCACTCATCTCTCTTGACTTTCAGGCTGTCTGATCTCAGTGGGAGGGCTCAACGCAAGACGCCCACTCACAACAAATGGATGAAGAAAACAAATAACAACAAAACGTCGGATCACCATAATCGATCATTTGGTTTATTCTTTGTTTTTATTTATGAATTTCTTCTTTGCTCTACCAAATGACGAGACTAATTTACGTTTTAGAGAGATTGAAGGCTGAAACTGCGCATGCACCGATCATTCGCGCGCTGCATCCACTTCGCATCGGTTTGACGCCTCTCAAGTGGGTTAGTTACTTCCATGCTTGTGACATCGCCAGTGCAAAGTTCTGTAATTCTTCTGTGTGCTGTGTATCTCGGTGGTGGTCTGGTTAATGCTCCCGTGATGGCAGTGGGAAAGGCAATGCGTTATTGCGTTGGTTTGGTTGTTACTATATTAGGCATTGTTGTCATCCTATTGGGATCTCCAATGTGGTTGTGTTGGATGTGCCTTCGTATGTTGGAATCATTCATTCGACGGGTTGTCTATGATCAGTCTGCGCTGCCTTCCATGGCGTCCATTTGGCTGCATCAAGTGGAAAGAAACCCAGCCGTGATTACTACAGTGATGTTGGCAGAAGGCAAGGTCACTGCGTTGGAATTGCAGAAAGTCATAGCAGATAGCTTGACAGAGGCACGACAAACCTCCGGCAGTAGAAAAGCTTACGAGAACATGTCAAGGAAAATACACAACGGATTTACAAATTATTTCTGGGCGGAAGTGAACGGGTTTGATTTGTGTAATCACGTGATGTCTGGGGAGAATCGCGCCCATTCAAAGCAAGAGCTTGTTACGATCGTCTCCGCACTCTGCAATGAAGAGCTAAATGCCTGGCACCAGTCCCCTTGGAATGTCACATGTGTAGATTGTTGCTTGGATGATGCTGATACAACGGCTATTGTTCTGCGATGTCATCATTGCCTTGCTGATGGAACCTCTCTTGTGGAGTACCTGGTCTCGAGGCTGTGTCGGAGCAACAACAACAACAACCGGAAGCGAAGTGAAACGTACTTCATTCCCAAACCCCTTTTATCGTGGAATATCAGAAAGTTAAGTAGAATCCCAGAGTTTACATACAAGTACATGCTGCGTGAACGCGATGTCAATCATTTTCGACCTGAGCACCCGAAACTGTCGGGCAAACACGGTGTTTCATGGACGAACGCAATCATCCTTGATGACATCAAACAAATTAAGAATAAGACTTCTTCAACCGTCAATGATGTACTGGCCGCATGTGTTGCCATGGCGTTTACGAAATATTTCCGAATGAATGGAGTAAATGTTCCATCCGTTGTGACAACAGCAGTACCAATTGATCTGCGTGTAACAAATGCAGACGCTGTGGGATTCAAGAATAGTTTTTCTGTGTGTATGGTGGAACTTGAATTGAAAAGAGCAGAATCACCGCTGCAACTGCTGAAGTCAATTAAAACAACAATGGACGATATAAAACACTCCGGGGAGGCGCAAGCTATAAGCGCGTTGTTTTCTTTTGTCCTAGCAATCTTACCCGAAGCAATCGCATCTGTCGTTGTTACAATGGCTGGGAATCATACGACTACTGTACTGTCGAATGTCCCTGGGCCCCAGAGCACACTCAGCTTGAATGATCATCCACTTACTGCCATTACTTTCTGGCCTCCTCCACGTGGTGATGTTGGACTCTCAATCTCACTTTTCTCGTATGCCGGTCGTGTGGCTTTCGGTGTGCTTAGCGATCAATCCGTTCTTATCAATCCGGATGTAATGTGTACGCTGTTTGAAGAATCGGTTGCACAGATGATGGAGGTTGCTTAGACCGTTCCTTAGTCTGATTTTATTTTTACTGAAAACGTTGCATCAGGTGAACTATGTAAAGCGTTAAGACACCCACTAGACGACGTCAACCAGAATCCGAATCTCTTGCTCAAGGACTCCACCCTAGCAACCGCGGGAATGGAAGCCTCGTTCTCGTGTTGTACATTACCAATACGAGATTACACCATGTGCTGAGCAAGTGGATTAAAACAGAAATAAAACAGTTGATAATTTACTTGACAAAGTGGTTACAGATTATTATAATCTGATCCGCTGTGATCTGTGTGTATGTATGTGACCTGCGTAGATCTGAATGTGTTCTATGTAGAACGAGAATAGTATTCCAGTCACAACGGAGAGCAGGAACGAGCAACAGTGTCTTCGGTCAAAAGACGTCATTCTGGGATGAATATAATATTGGATGAGACTTATTTATAGAGGATTAAGAAGCGAGGTTTTACATTAAGAAGAGGGTAACTAAAAGAGGTTGTGTATAATCACGATTTGTGACTGGATGGCTTGATGGTCGAATGGCAGGAACGCTGGCTTTCGTTTCTCGGGTGCGGGGTTCGAATCCAAGCAGGACCTGCAGCTTGTACCATGTTGCTGCCCTGGTGGCGAGGAGCATAATGTATCGCGCCGTGCCGCACAGTTATCAACAGTGCAGAGGTGGTTCGAACGTCCAACCAATAGTTCTAGACAAGGGATACATATCACAGATACACATTAAAACTAACAAATGATTGGCAACTTTTGAAGCCACATTGTTTTTTCATGTGTTTCCCGCTCTGGTTTGAAAGTCTGTTTTAGTCTGTGACTCCATATTGTAGACTAATCGACAACATACAATACAGAACAAGAAGAGAGAGTTGATTGATTTATTGGTTGTAGTATATTTCAGACATATAAACAAATCTCTACAATAATGTGTTTTACAGTGGTTATGTTATACAATGGTGTTATAGTGTACATATATTTTCGTTTGTTCCTTGAGTTGAGCTGTGCGTGTGCAATCAGCAACAGCAAGCAAATGAAATTGCAGAATTTTAAATCGTTCTTATGACATTTGTTAAGTGATGTTTGTTAAGACGTGTTTGTCGTCTCTGACTGCTATTTACCCTTGGATAAGAAGACCCTATAACACATTGGTCCAAGGGGCCTGGAACCAGCCCGTAACCGTACGAAATGAGGTCCTGCGGATAATTTGATGCGTATTTCAAATTGTTATATTGCCTTGGGATTGGCAGGGTGGACGCGAATGAGAGGCAAACTGACATTAAAACTGAGAGACCACCAGTCCATAGAAGACAAATAAATTCGAAAATAATGAGGATAGATTTTTAAATTTCAACGGCTTCAATTAACCATGCACATTCGTAATGCATTGCGACAAACAGTCTGTGGAATTCACACCTCCCGACCCCTATACAGGGCAATACAAGTCTGCAAACCCAACCGGCGTGGTAGTGCATCGAGGATGACGTACTGACAACAACTGGATGCCGATTTGTGCGCCATGGAACTGACATGGACGGAGGCACAGAAAGTCTTCAGGAACAGAACGCTATGGGCGCGGAATTTGCGACGAAAGTAGCGGACTTTTAGACGCTGCTTCTCGTTTTAATGATGATGATGAAGTCTGCAAACGGAAATGCATTTGCTGTTGGTCAAAATCAGACAGATGCAGACGACGCTTTGATGGGGAATCATCTTCGATGCTCTTTCCGCTTCATTTGCTCTGAATATTCAGCCCAATTTAAGATGGATTCTGCAAATCAAGCAAACAACATGTTGACAACGCATTGACCGATGCAAATGTAAATGTCACTTTATTTAACGAGGGTAAAGCCCAACAAACTGATGGCTTGTCTCCCTTGAGGCCCTCGAACAATTAAAACCACAGAAGACATAACGAACATATGTGTCGTCTGGGCCTGGAGTCAAACCAGGGACGTCTTGATTGGCAGCCACACAAACTAGCCGCTATAGACCACACCGAACCATACGATGCCTCAGAACATCGGAGATATGGTATACAGTTATCCTATAGAAAGGAAGATGGGATACTTCGGGCACACAATTCGACACTCTAGCTCCGAGAAAACGATTATCTAAGGCATCGCTGCAGAAATGCAGAGAAAATAAGCAGAGGAAGACCAGTGAGATCTTGGGAAAAGGACACAATGGAATGGACCAGAAAAAGCATACAGGAAGCCACACGAATGGCTGAAGATCGTAGTCGATGGTGCTCTGCTATTGGTCACAGCAGCTCATTGTGAGACACCTGAACTGAGAGAGAGATATACTATATAAAAGGAAAAAGAAACAAGGCTACAAGCAAATATATAAATGTAGAGCTCAATAACGGTAAGACTGACCTCGAGTGAAGCCAGTGTTGCTGAAACAAGCACTTTCTTTGTAATTCTTGATTGACAGGTTCTGTAGAAAGCAACAAATGAAGTCATCAAGCGGCGGTTGTCAAGAGAGGCCATGTTCAACGTAATGCATTTATGACAAGGTGGTCTTGATTTCCGAGAAGGTGATCTTGGCACTTCAAAATGGAAGTATTCATACAGTCCAGCCATGTCTGAACGATCAACTATCTCTATCACTTGTCTTAGAAGGAAACCTTCAAGTACTCCCTTCAATACTCAAACAGTACGGTTTACCTGTCTTAAGAGACCACTTTTTATTAGCGTATTGAGTGGTCGCTTAGGACAGGTTCAACAGTAGTTCGATGTAAGTCCTCAAACCTAACCTGGTGTATTTCTATCATAGGTTCAGCAAATCAATCCCTCAATGTTACTGCGTCATAGCATCATACGGTCCGCATGCTCGACTCTTCTTTTCGGAACTTTTGACGCGGTAACACAAATAACAATGATTTGACAACACTCACACAACAATTCAAGCGACTGTGTCCCACTCGAAGCACCATCATTGCTTTGGCAATCTTGTACTGAACTATGGCATCCTTCTTGG
>OFHS01000772.1:2969-22174 GCA_900245855.1 Calvadosia cruxmelitensis
AGTTCAGGGTTCTACCATCTGAGAAACATCAGCAGAATAAGGAGATATTTGAGCCAGCAGTCTGCGGAAACCATTGTGCATGCGTTTGTAACATCTCGCCTTGATTTTTGTAACTCAATTTGTTATGGAGCCCCGCACTATCTGATCCAGCCCCTACAAAAGGTTCAAAATGCTGCGGCCAAAGTTATTTTGCTAACGGGAAAGTATCAACATGCCTCGCCATTGCTGCGTACCCTGCACTGGCTGCCAGTGGAACAGAGGATACAATACAAGATTCTGCTGGTAACGCATAAAGCATTGAATGACCTCGCTCCAAAATACGTATCGGACCTAATCACACTGTACGTCCCCAGCAGATATCTTCGTTCCACTGACAGCAATCAACTTTCTCAACCTACGTACAACCTTCGGACATATGGCTCCAGAGCTTTCTCTTGTGCGGCTCCATTGCTATGGAACTCTTTGCCAAAAGAACTGAGATCGGCTCCTTCGGTCTGCTGCTTCAAGAAGAAATTGAAGACTTGCCTTTTTGAGCAGGCGTTTGAATGATGGTTAACTTTTAGCGTAATTTTTAGTAACTTTATAGTGTACATTTTAGATAGCATAATTTTAAATTCCTTGCTGTTCCTTTTTATTCAGCTTAATTCCTAGCTAAATATGTTACCTTCCTTTTAGTTTTAACATGCAAAGTTCATTCATTTTAAGGAATGTATTGATTGTGAAGCGCAACTGGGCAATTTATTGGGAATAGCGCTATATAAATAAATAAACTATTATTATTTCATAAAAGTGTTCTCGGAAATCGATTAGAATTACGCAGTCTGCTGTTGTCATCTCGCTACGAACTTGAAATGAACGCCCTCGACAGTAACTGGCTAGCTGATCGTCTCACAACGCACAGAGACAACGGAAAAGGCAAATAAGTTGCTATATGGTGATGTTGAACATTTGTACAGCAATCATGGCATGACCCATGAGGCTCGCGAACCTGAAAGCCATAGACGACGCTATTTTTAAGAAATTCAATTTAGAACTACGAATAAACTCAGCAGTCTAACTGGGAGCCAATAAATATATCTGTTCCTCCTGTTGCATCGTATGGCAGCGAGTCCTGGACATTCCCGGAAAAGCTAAATAAGAAAATCGATGCATTCGAAATGTGGAGCTATCGCAGGATTCTTGGAGTATCCTGGAGAGACCGCAGAACAAACGGCTGGGTTTTGCAACGTTTGAACTCGGAGCTGAAACTGAGGAAGCAGATGATAAAACGCAAAATGCGCCTCTTCGGTCATCTGTGTCGTCATCCAGGCCTAGAGAATCTCGTCATACAAGGGAAGCCGGAAGGGCGCAGGAGGAGAGGAAGGCCAACCAGAACCTGGTCGAAAGACTCAGAGGAGTGGACGGGGCTGAATCTGTCGATAATTACGATTGCGACGCTGTTTCTCAGCGTATTCTAAATAATATAATACCGTTGCTAGAAAGGTAATTGAGTTGCATTCCGCAGAATCCGCATGCAGTTTTGATAGCTTCAAGTTCGAACAAGAGTATCACAAGCCGAGTCTTTAAAGTCGTAGCTTTGACTTCTGAACAATTTTCTGAACAAAGTAGCAAATTGCCATGGACAGAAGAACCAGTCCATCATGATTGGAACTCATATCATCAACAGAATTATGTTTCTTTAGAATCTGACTTTATTCTTAATATTTATTGAGACTTCTGGTAAAAGAATTCGGTCATTTGATTATAGCTGGACAAAGTAAAGTGTTTTCCGTCCAGAAGGCATGTCAAATCGATCAGGAGAATCGTGTTTACTTTGTGATCGCAAATAGGGCTAAGGTGTTTTGTACAGTTATTGCGACTATGTCGACATGAATGCGTGTGCAGCGAAGATCAAACGATGAGCGATAAGGGCCAAGCCGATAACGTACAGTATACGCTTCAAATTTGAAGACGCGAATAACAAATTTTACACTCCAGAGAAAGATAATAAGTTTGTGCCCTGTACTTATGATGTTTCTGAGCTGACTCAGACATGGCTTGGATATTTTTCAATTTCAATTCTCTTTCTTGTGCGCTTGCGATGATTCGGAAGGAGGGAAAAAACAGGGTATGAAATGGTCTTTAATTAGTTATCCCGCGCTGTTTGAGAAACAATTTAACAGTCAACGTTCAGAGGTCGATATCTCTGCTTTTTGTTCTTCGAATGTTGCATACGATTACGCATCTGCTTAACTACACCATGGCTACACTTTTTGATAAGCACCCTAGAAGGCTGTTTCAATGTGGTCCAGAGTGAAATAATAAAGGTTGAATGAGCAAACCAACGCCATCAAGTTTGCAGGGAGAGTTGCCAGGATGGCCCGAGAGTTTTTTCCTGGGTTGTCTGAAGACGCCTCGTGAAATCTGACTCTTCTTGCGGCTGAGAATGATTGACAAGGCGGTGCTTTCGCATCTGTTCGCCATCACCGCTAGTGCGGTTCAAGTCGCTATGCGGCAGAACACAAAACGATGATTCGAGAGTTCTAAACGTGCTTCGAATTGATTTTCCTTTTGCATGCAACGTTTTTACCCTGTTTCACAACTTTCTTTGCGTTGACCCGGGTAACATTTTGAAAGTCGACTTTTTTTGAACCACCCTAATGTCCATACAATTTAATGAAGAATAGTTTGCAGAGAACCATGCCTTTTTATGCCTCAGATTTCTTTAATCTAAAGCACTGTTTTCAAGATATATGGAAAGAAAACCCAAAATAATAGTAGGTTGAAACATTGTGACAGATCTTATCATTTAAGTAAACCTTCAATATTTGCAGTACCATAACATCTTATTGAGACAATTTTGAAGTCTCTCAAGAGTATCATAAACTAGGAAAATATCAACTGCAAACGTCAGGCAATTCAACTTTCCACCAAGTGAAGAAATTGGGACTGTGTGTAAATATGATGTGCTTTTGGCAAACGGTGTTTACCAAAATCTTAAAAAGCATTATTATCTGTGGTGCCTACTTCCAGAGTGCCTCGGGAATCTGCAACAAATGTAGACCAGCCACTATTACTCAGTTTTGCAAAGTAGCAATGTAACAACAGGCCCTGTTGCTGGTCATTTCCTTGCAATTGGCCCTCTTCCGTCTTCCACGCTTGCTGGTTACATTGTTTCCATTGATAAGCACCTGAGACAACGTTCTTGCAGAACAGATGACTTCCCAAAGTAAAGTTGGGTGAAACCACCATCTGGTTTGTCCCCTTCCATCGGAAAATCCCGGAAGAACTCTGTCTGGTTGAAAATTTATTTTAAACACATGAGGCAGTGTTGCGGAGAATAAAGATTCACAGGAACAGTTGACTAGAATCGCGAATAATTCCGCTTAATGGAAACATCATAATCCGAGATAATTACGGATGAGTAAATATAAACAACAACATCATTGGAAGATGAATACCGTTGTCGTCAAATAGCTTGAACACGACATCAACGAGATGGGAGCGAAGGTCTACTTCGGCAACGGTCTTGGCAACACGTTGGAAGGTTTCTGCAAAGGTACAACAACACGCATAACACATTGTCTTTTCAGTAAATCATCATCTGGCATCCCGCCACCAGTCAACAAGAGAGCATTGCAGCACACTTGCCTGGTTCAATGCCTTGGCCAGAGACGGTGTGGAAGCTCAGTGCCATGTCAACATCACGGATGTTTAACAGGAAATCAAAGAAATCCAAATAATCACTGAATGTGATGCCCTGGCACAAGAGAAGCAACAGAAAAACCAAATGGTCAAGGCAACTCAACCCAAACATATCAAAACAGCTCGACTAAGGAACATCGAATAAATCAATCTATCTATTTACTTAAACTCGCATTTCACTGTTGTACATGGATCAGTTAGAGTATCGGTTATAGAAAATCCATCAGAAACACAACGCATTATCCTGACGACGGGGTGATTCAGAAGACAACAAAAGAGGATATCTTGTCGTACATGCAGACCATTACGCAGCTGACATGCTGCATAACTTGCAATATTAATCCACAGTGCTTACATCCTTGCCATGCCTGAACGCTTCGCGGACCCGCTTCATCATCTTCAGTCTTTTCTTCTCTGAGAAGCTGGCGTAGGTTAGCAAAATCTCACAGAATTCTGTCTCCTTGATCCTTCCATTTGTTGGGTTGTAGCTGTTGAACTGTTGAATTTGAAATCACAGACTGTTAAGAGGAATAAGTAAGGCCCCCGTCTAGTCTCTCTACTTACTGTCGTCATTATCACTATACTGTATCAGCAAAAACCGGTGCGTGCTGCCGAAATGCGTCAAGTGACTTTGTTGGGATTAAAACAGTAACGAGAGAGAGACCAAAGGGAAATGGATAAGGTCCCATTTTGCAGACCAGCATGCTTTGATTAGAAATTCATCCTCACAGTCATCATGTATGTGTGTATTTGACATAAGAAAAGTATCACAGGCATCCACGCACAGAAGGCCAAAGGAATACATTATATAATAAAAATATGCAGTGGAACTCATTCGTAATTACCGCTACGTCAAGCTATACTGCTGCCAGCATGTTGAAGTTGGGAGTGACTTCTCTGAACGGGAGCCGGTATCATCTAATGTGCGACAAGCACCTGACCACAATGCAGGATTCTTGGCTCTCTCTTGTTTAACTTATTCACAAATAACTCATCTCTGTTCCTCAAGCATGTTGAGATGCTCCAGTGCATTCATGATATCACATTGTATCACTAGATTGGTAGATGCTCAAAAGTCAAACAATTGCCTAAAATGAACAATTTCTTAATTTCACGGCTTTGGAGAGTTTTGATTCGCCAGCCCAGCAGGGTTCGGTGGCATGAAATCTTGATCACCGGTTGGTCAGCTGAACAATGCCTAATTTCAGGGAGAAATTTCGCTGATGTCAACGGAAAAAAGTTATACATCTTGACAGAGCCTTCACCGTGGTCTTCACCCATCCGTGTCACTGTGGCGAATTTCCACAAGGGGGCCTTTGGCCCAGTGGGAATCTGCCCGCTCTGACTAAGGTACGAAAATTCCTGCATCCGCCACTGATACCAGCCAAGGGGCTACAGCCTCTTTAGCCTCCAATGGCAACACCTCTGAATAGAACTAGTCCAATGCATAGCACAATAATTACGGATAAGACATGTGCACTTCCTTCGAGATTGCAGCGGCAATATCGGCAATATCCATTCCGTACGTGAGTAAAGGCAGCCTTGAATCCACACAAGCTTCTTGGCGAGGTCCAAATGTCCTGAAGCCTTCAGGAGGTCACCCATGCAATGCAAGTCGACAATGGTGTTGGAGCACACTTGTCTCTTGTATTTTTGTGAGAGATAAAGACACGGGAACACCATGACCATTCTGATACAGCAATAGTCAGATCAGCGTCAGCATTGCCACTGATTTTAAACACTGCTTGTTTTATAAATCAACTATACCTGTACTAGTGTCTTTTCTGTCCAAGAACCTCTGCAATATGTAGTCCCTCACAATCACAGATACGCACGGTGCCATCACGGGATCTGGGCGTCAGTACACAGTGACTCTTCTTATTCTTTTCATGTTTGGATTGTGTTAGCTTCTATTTCCTGTTACTGGGTGTTAACACATTCTTCTCAGACAAGGTAAAGCTAATTGGGGCAGACAATGTAGTCGCCAAAAATCTAAAGCATTCAACCTGACCTATAACTTCTGCATGTCACAATCTTTGGTTAGATAGTCATTCGCATGTGGCTTCTGCTGTTTGTGCCTTGACTTCTGTGACTTGAGATACATTCCCATAGAGACAACTGGTCGCGGCTGACTATGGGACACAATGCACATTGCACAGCAAATTACCAAATACAGACTATGGAGAGCTTCCTTAAGACGCACATGAACAAAGAGCCTTAGCAGGAACTATGCAAGCAATCGCAACAACAACATGCCTCAATGAGCGCATGGTTGCTGAAATATCACATGGCTTGTTGCATGGCAACAGGTGAGACAGGACCAATGTATCAGCTTGTTATACTTCTTCATTACATTCAAATGACCTTTGGAATGGTGAAAGACCACGAAAGGAAGAGCATTGGTGATGTTTGTGTTGTCCACTTGGGCAATCAGTACATCTCAATAGTGGACATCCCACATAACTGCCTTTAATCTGTGTTGCTTTCTATTCGGCATATTCTCTGATCAAAGGGCTTCTCGTGACCACATCTTAACATTGATATCACACTATGGTTCACAGGTCATGCAACCAGCAAGCAACTACTCCGTTTTCTACATTCAAATTGATCAAACAATCACATAAAAACTTGAAAATTTCAAACCTGAAACTCTCAAAGAGAAAAGAAAAAGACTGGGTCCAAAACGATTACAACAGCCAATCAGAACGCACCTCCAGCTGCATGACTTCGTGCTGCAAGTTGCGCTTAAAGTCAACAAATTTTTCGACCGTTAGTTTTCCAGAGCCATCCACACCAAAGAAATGAGACATGATGCCAGTGTTGACGCGATCGCTCAGAACATTGCCGGTTGTTTTGTGGTCACGATGCCTCATACCTGTGGAAGACATCGTCAGGAAGAGGCTCCGCACCTAAACAAAAAGAGGATGGAAAATAGTACTGTTGCATTATAACACTTAATAAAGTGTGGTGAAGTAGGGGGAGGGGTGATTGACACTTCTCAACTGGTATTCCCACGTACCACGCTAACAATACTAGCAACTTTTCGAATGGACAGACCATACTCTGAAAATACTTAGCAGCATTTTACATTTATCAGCTGTTTGAGTTGCTTAGTTAAGAAGCAATGTACTCTGAATAACAATAAATAGCAATATAAAGATCTATGCTCACTGGAGCATATTGATGAACAGTGGCAAAAATACATGACATGCAGCCTAGACATATAAAACCAGAAGGATGCAACGTTAACTAGCTTCAGAAAACTTTATGATGATATGGGCTGAAGGCGATCTATTTTAATTGTCAGAAAATGACAAACCTTCTCAAACTCATCAGCAGAAACTTCCCCATCGCCATTCAAGTCAAACATTTTGAAAGCAATGTCAATGTGCCTTGCAGATGCTAAAGGACAAAAATTACAAAAGCCATCAGGACAGGTGGAGCAGCCAGCGTGAGCAGTATAGCTCTCAGTAATGTCACACTGGCTAATATCCCGCTCTCCATCAGATTCCACGTTTTGTTCTTTCTATGAAATGTCGTTTCATGCAAACATCCAGAATGTCTTTTACATTTAATGTCATTCGTGCAATCAATGCGTGTTGTAGCTAGATTGAATGTTACATAGTTTTGCACTTTCAAGTCATCACCATGGATACGTCATTACAGCATTGAATTCTTTGCATCATAATTTGCAGTTCTGTGAGCTATCTGCTAAAAACCCTGTATTACTCCTCAGGACCAGTTGTTTGAACCATCAGTGCTCGCACGATAATGTTGCATGCTTCTGACTTACTTCCAAGAACTGTCAGTAGAAAAATGTAGTCGCTGAAAGAAATCAAGCCATTGCCATCAAAGCAACAGAAAACGCTGTCTGTGCCATGGAATGAGTTCTTGTATTTGCCATACTTCTGCAAGGCAACGTAACAAAATGTAAGTGTTAGCCCACTTGCAAGAAGAACAGAAATGATGACACCAAAAACAATAAGAATGAAATAAAATTGCATTCAAACATGATCAATACCACAGGAAAACAAGACTGTGATTCAAAAGAAAGTGCACTTTGTAATCAATTAATGCAGCTATTGACGATAGGTTCATTGCCTTGGGTAAACCTATTATCCACTTCAACTCACATTAGCTCACACTTGTAAACACTGAATGGACTTAAGAATGGCTACTTTCATGTAAACATAGCATCCTCTGAGGTCTGAATTGAAAAACAATTAATGTTTGCACTGAATCCTTCCATGACCACAGAGTTTTTAACATTGCTTGCAAAACAGCAAGTTTGCATTTGTATAAAAGAAATAAAGGACAATCAAGTAGTTTGCATTTAAACTCGGTTGGCTTTGGGACGGTACTGTTCATCTGAACAGCCCGTTCTCCTTCTTTGCAACACATGCATCGAAAGACTTTTTCCACAAATTACGGTTAGTTACATCAGACAAGGAAACACAAGTACACATATAATCAGAAATTAGCATTATTATTAGAAATTATTGCATTCAAAGTGTTAAACAAGATCTGCATGTAGGCCTATCAGTCTCGGGTTATCTGGGATTGGAATGTACATTGACATAAATTGTTGATCATTCATGCATCGGGGCATCAAATATTGCACAAACACCATACGCAGACTACAAAATTTGACTTGCTATTTGACATATTTTGAGGTTACCAAAATGCAATAAGCATCACAAAGAAAGAACTGACAGCAACGTAGTCCACAGTCTGACCAACAAGACACAGGATAGATAATTATGGGAACTTACCTTCCTCTCAAATTTCTTAAACTCATCAAGACCAAGACCTAAAGACATTAACACTGGCACCGTTAACAACAACAACAGCAACAACAACAACAGCATGGCTTTTATTAACATACTGGCTTAATTAGACCAATCCATTGTGGAATTCACTTCTTGATGATAATGCAACAAGTACTTCTCTTCTTAGCTTCACAGTTAGGCTACATAACATATCTATATTTCATAAACGTCTGTTTGCATGTTTGTCTGTCTGTCTGTTCAAAACCAGGCACCTGTCACTCATTAGCAAGTATGGATTTTCTGACGTTTGGGAAACAACACGGCTCTGGTTGTGCACGGTTTTCAAAACACACCGCGCAGCTCCAACGCTCAAACCAGGTCAAAGTTGAACAATGCAAATTGGTGAAGAATCTAACGGAGCCGTTTTTCAAAAAGGTCACGTTGGAGCCGAGCTATGCTTTCTGCAAGTTTGACGAAATTATCGCTGTGGAATGGGCACCTTGAATTTGCCTTTCTTGCGATTGCAGACCGTTGCGCTCGAATAGTTCGAAAGGTTCTGTTTCAGTCTCTTGGGAGCCGTAGTTGAGCTGAGAAACAATAGGCGGCATTCGACTCGGCATTCGATACTGCTGCTTTATGGGTTAAAACTGAGAACTGTGATTTGTATAGGACTAATTTAACATCCATCCAGATGCGAAGCAACGACGCTGGACGCAGCTGCGATAGCAGCGCAGACCAGCTAGTACTTGTTATAACTTTTGTGAATGCTTTAATTAATGACTGCATGTAAATAATTAACAAGACATACTCACTGTGTTGATCTGCCACATATGATGCTGAATAAATGAAATCTGTGTCTTCACTGTGGGACTCATCCTATTGTATTGGAGATACTCTAAGGTAGGGGCTGACACCCCCATCATACACATCAAGTAAATCCCATTCTAATCAAACCAAACCCCACCTTGCGGCTGCATAGTGTCAGGAGTAAGGGAACGCACAAAATCTTCAGGTGTCATATAAATCACATGATTTTCTGCATCTTGAAGTGTTGCAAAATAACGGAAGACCTTGTCTGGTGTGCTGTAAGCGCGAAGCCGGTTCTCATACTCAATGATCTGAAAAATGAGAAAAGGCAAAATGCTGGATATTGAAGTGCGACCGCCACCAAATTTGATGTGTCACATGTGGGCAGATCTTAATGAGAAAATACAATTGGCAAAAAATAATTTTTACTACCAGCAGAAAGGCGTAAGAGGTTGGAACCCAGGACGGAATCGCTAACAATGTTAGCACGGGAAATTTCCCTTCTTTCAACTTCAAAAGTCAAGCTATCGTTCTCGTGCATTCACAGAACCTATTTAGACACACAGTAGTCTCACATCTATAGGCTTGCTATTTGCTGAAAACTGTTTGTTTTGATTGAAGCAGGTTTAGCATGGCAAACTTTGTATTTTCTCAACATCGACTGTGTCTTTCCTGAGGCGCCGCTTAGCTTATGCCAGAGTGTTTGGGAATTCCTGGCATTTCTTCAAGTGTGGCATAAGAGAAGCAAAAGATAACCAAATAGTAAAGGCAACTCAACCCAAACATACAGCGTTGGTCCTGTCAAATGCCCCAGAACAGCAGCGTGAATATTTGAAATTGAAAGAAGGGAAATTTCCGACACTAAACTTGTTAGGGATTTCGACCTGGGTTCCAACCTAAGCCCTCTTTTCACTGGTAGTAAATATTCTCAGAAGTCGATGTTCAATGGTCGATATCTCTGGTTCTCAATGTATCAGTGGAAAAATTCATTTGCCAATCCCAATCGTATTTCTCAGTAGGCCTACCAGAATCTTAGGTCTACCTTGCGTTGTTTAAATCCTGCTTTTGATTTGTGAACCTCCTTTTCATCGAGGGCACTATCCTGATTTGCTGAAGTACTCTCTTGTTCACGATCTTTTTGATGCAGCAGTTCATTGCCCAACGGTTCTTCTCGACTCAGTTGTGCTGCGCGTTGGCACTCGGCCTGTCGCCAAGCCAAGCCGGCAATTGCGGTAGCAGAACCCAGCGTCATCCACCACGCAACACGGAATTTGGATTGATTATTCTCGGAATGTTTCTTTTCGTCACTTCCATGGCTCCTTTGAAAGAAACCAAGTTCGTAGTTGCCATCCTTTGTCGCCGTAGATGCCATCGATACCTTTGATAAGTAGGATTTTGGAAGACAGCGGCGAGCAGCCTTTGAAAGGCAAACAACGCACCACATCTGACGAGGGGTATACATGATGAAATGACAATGTAAAATAAATATTCCAGGGCGATTGTTGCTCAGAGACGTTGGCAATTCCGCGCAAGCTGCAAGTTCTCGGGCGTGGACATAGCGCCACCTACAATTCGAAGGAGAGCCGCCATCTTGCAGCGAACAGCAACAACAACGTTACTTTGTTGTTGTCTTGCAGCTCGGCTCAGGCCCCTTTGCTTCGATCGGATTGTGCGATTGTATTCTTATTTGTGGTGATTGTGTTGGTGGTCCTTGCAACAGGCAGCCAAGGGTGTTGGCTAGAGCTGCTTGTTTCTGTAGTGCGCTCGTCTCTGCTAGCTACATCGTGCCTTTAGTCCGAGACAGGTTTATCGCTCTGGACTCCGTCATCGTTTTGCCATGTTCAAGGGCGTGCGATGCCTCGTGAGGCAGGGCCGTCTGCTCGATGTCAGGTGGAGTCGCATGCAGTTGATTTACACGTCCAACGAGGTGAGTGACTGAACACGTACAATGCTATTTAGCTCACTAAGCAGCATCACGATGAAGTATAGCGTCGTGCTAAGACCAGGATTACTCATAGTTCCCTGACCGCCAATGCCAGTGAGATATTGGGAATCGACAATCCTGCCTGAAGGGTAACCAGTGATAGACTTCTAAGTTGAATACCAGAGAGAAAGCAGCACTGGAGAAGACCTGCTACCCTCTCAAATCACAACATGCCATAACTGTTACCTACTGGGATTGTTGTTGACTTGTGTCGTTGTTGAATTCTTAAGTCACTGATCTAGACAGAAGACCATCCCGATTTTTGAATCAGCATTAGACCGACAGCAAATGAGCGTTCTCGACCACTTTATGGTATTTTTACAGGTGACTGTTAATAATGTAACGTCGAAGATGGAAATTATGAAAACAGATGTCCCCCAACTCTCAATTTTAGGCCTATTACTCTTTCTAATTTATATAAGCGACATATGTCATTGCATTACTTCATGTGAAGTTGGTCTTTATGCCGATGACACCATTTTGTACATCAGTGGTACTGACAAAAATCAAATTGAAAGCTTCCTAAGCCATGGTTTATATGCGATTCGTTTATGGTCGTCTGCCAACCAACTTAGCCTTAACACTAAAAGGAGCCAGATGTGTGATAATATGTAGTAGACATAAAGTAGATAGATTATACTAATTAAGTTTATTAGGTAAAGATTTAAATGAAGCTAAATAACATTTCTGCGTAGAAAGGCAAGACCATGATCGTAGTACAAAATCTAGCAACGGGGCTAGTCTGGGTCGAGTCGTGCTCAGTCTCCTGTCCGACGGAGCTCGCCACGTGAGACTGACGTTAGTGGTCCTGGTTCCGCGTGATATAGCCATCGTGATCTGATGGCCTTGCCCTATCCAGGTGCTATAGTGGGTCACTCATTCTATCTGGTTATTGCAAGCGAATACAGCTACACCACTGCTAGACTTCAAGAAACAACCGTATATAGAAGTAAACACGAAAAATATTGAAATTGAAACATATGTAACGCACCATCTTGTAAAATGTTGTTATATGTCTTAAATATACTGCTAAACACACGGAAACAGAGCAATGAGGCGTCGGACAATGGAATCGTGCATAAATTTCCCCACCCACCCTACCTCAGCATAAAAAATAATAACGTATATATTAATATCAAATGGTAAGCAAGTAAATAGAGGTAGTTTTCCACTGATTATCAGTGTGACGGTGCCCCTTTGGGTCGGGGTTGTGACAGGGCTCTCATACGAGGAGAATCCAGCGCATGTCGCAAACCTCCCATCGGTAGCACCACGGCCACACTCATCTTGGGCTGATGAATTTAAACAATATTATAGAATTATAAATGCTTATAATATTATAATTGTTCAATTTGATGATCATGCAAATTATATTATAGCTCAAATAAATAACTAGAGGATTAGGGATATCATGGTATTGTAAAAGGGACATTCCCATCAGTGGTAGGATTGCCATATGCAAAACAGTTGTGCTTCCATGCTTTGACTACTGTGCCGTTGTCTGGGGGAACTGTAAGATAGAACATATACCACTCGTCTCTACTGAGTGCAAAACAGAAGACTTAGGATGTTTCTTGGCTGCGACTACAGAACACCTGTCACCCAAATGCTCGATAACCTTGGGTGGCTGAGCGTCTAAGCCAGGATCCAGTATCATCAGCTCTCCTTGATGCAGAAAATTCAACATCATAATGCACCTCCTCTGATCAGAGACCTGTTCCAACCTCCATTCTCTTCAAAGATACAATCTTAAACTAAGAATAATTGCAGATCAAGTCCACTGTCCAGCCATCGTCACTCATTTCAGCCTGCTTGGGCCGTCTTTGGAACGGTCTGCCATTGCAAATGAAGTGAATTGGCACTTGTATGGCCAGATTCAATTCAAATTTTGTAAAAGAATATCTTAGGTAAATACTACCATTTTTTATGAAAACTTGTAAATATTTTGAAATTAATGTTACTTTATGCATGTCCTTTGTATATACAAATTTAACATTGTATTAGTCTGACAAAAATTTTCCTTGCAAGGTGAAATCGAATAACAAAAATGTTGTCGCATGTTTTGAACACAATTTCAAAACAAAATTCAACAGGCTTTGCCCTCGTACAGCAGCTCCTGAGTTTCGCTGAAACCTGGTCTTGTCTATGGAAATGTTCCATTTCAAATCTCCTATTGAGGATTAAAAATATATGGTTGAAGAATGGATTGCCCTTTTGGGGCGCCGGTTCTGTTTTTTCTCGCTCCAGAGTGGCAGTCAACAAGAAACACTTTGGATTTTCAAATTGATCTGGTTCTTGTGCAACATTATTAGCACTTGACAGTGTAATTTCTGTCATACATCATCAAGCAGTGATTGGATTATTTAGCAATCACTGTGGACTTCTCATCAAATTCTCGCTGAGAGGTAACACTGCCTCAGTAGCAGTCATCAAAGGGCACAGCATTAATGCTGTCTGCAGCACGAAGCACGATCAATGCAGAGTGAAGATTGGAGAATTATAAAGAGGATTGCAGGCATCATGCCTCCATGCTCGATGTGTTTTGTTTCAAAATGCTCAAATTTCTGCTCATGAGAATATTGAGTAATCCAACGGCATTGACTCACTGCCGCACACCATTTGGCAAGAAAAACTTGACGGGCAAAACTAAAATGGAACAAAATTTGCCAGCTTTTATACCATCTGAGCAATTCGATTAGTTAGTTTCCTGACTAGTTCATGCTAGGATGTTTGGCGAGTGATAGCAATGGAATTCTGATGCATATGCCTAATCATCTAGTGGTTCACAAATCACAATCACACAGCTTGTCGTGACTTTATTGTGATGTCTTCTATTTCCAAATCCAACAAATGAGAGCTGCGAACCACACTGCGGTTAAATACAAACGAAAGCGCCGCTCCGTCGTCAAAGACGATGAGATAGGTGATCTTGACGCCAGCGCAACAAAATATACTAGTTGGCTTGATATAAAAATCATTTTAAAATAGTTCTCGGCTAGCTATAGCTATAGCGACGCAATTTAGCAGACGTAGTCTCTATACATGCGGCATAAGTGTCATGAATTCGCTAAGATAATGCTATCCGCTGAGATTGGTGACAAGCTCGCAAAGTGCGACGACCGGTTTTTCCCCGTAGTAAGCTCTCTTGTGGAAACGACATGGGTTCTCTTTCTCCGCCCCTTTCGCACCTTTCGTTTGACAACCATTTTTTATTGATTGCGCAATAATTCTCGAACTTCAAGGCATGATAAAGGTACTAAATCTTGCTCAAATTGAAAATTCTTTTTTCAGAAGGTATGTTCTGGATCATATCTATCTGTTTACGAAATAAAAAATTATCCACCATAGGCACTTTAAGTGGTGCACAAACGAAGTTTGATTGATGCTAGTTTCCGTTAATTTGACAGCCGTTCAAACTTCCTTGAAGATTCTTACTAGTTTAGGAAACTAGGGAAACTAGTCTGCATCTGCCCTGATTTTGTGTAAGAAGGTTACTGCCACATTCGTGAATACTTGTAGTTGATTGGAATAGGTAGAAATTTCAACAGTTGGTCGCTCAATCTAAAGAACAATCTAGAACCATTTCAAAAAGAACGTTAAACAATATGCAACCGGTAATAAGATGCACCTGTTTTAGCGTTCTTCAGGGTGTTTAGTGTCTCTATAGCCTACTCGCTCAATTGTTTTTAGTAGAACGTCCTGCCAAGAGAAGCACTTCGAATGTAGTTCATATTTGTTGTCTTGTCTTATTGTTGTTATTGTTGCTAGTTGTTGATGTGGAAATGATTTATCATTACGGCACTCTTTGTTGTGATGTCATTTCCAGGCCCTTCGGTCCAACATTCTTCTGTGTAGCAGGTCGACAGTCAGAAGTTTCCAAAGTTCTGGCTCCAATGGTAGGCAATGTCCGATCAAGCAGGACCAAGGTGTATTAATTGAGAGTGTTAGCACTGCATCTACCACGCTGTCACATGTGCAAACTTTGTCCGTTTTGAACTCTGCCAAATCTGAGTTTAGCTCGCCATTCAAACCGCGCGATGAGAGTGATTTGTTTTATGAGCAGCTTCTTCGTATTTCAAGCAAAATACAGCAGATTGTTAGCATTTAGTCATTTAAAGGGACTTAAAGCAACTAGCAAATTGACAAAGTGCAATACTACTGCATGTTGAGATACAAGTGCATAAGGCGCATTATTGCAGTGAGCTTGAATCGAAAATTTTGATATCCAAGAACAATCCTCGAAATTGACTATCATAGATGAGAGTCCAGTTGAATGTGCTTCAAATAGAGCAAGTTCTCGGTGCCATCCTCTGTGGCAGAGGTCAACTCACTTATATAATACATCAATACACATTTGAACCGCACATGATGATTTGCCAATAAAATGTGTGAGTTGGATTTGTGAAATCGATTTGCAAATCAATTGCAGCGAAAGTCAGCAGAATGTTGTCTGTAAACATGCCTCAAGAAATGAGTGGAAAACAAACTGAATGTTTCTATATCTATATCTATTGCTGCATAATACATTTGAAAAAAATAGTTTTATCTCAACAAGAAAATTTTCATTGATAGCAATGCGAGGAATGTCAATATGCTGCCAAAACATCTTCAAACTTCGCACCAATTACAGCAGACATCACAAAATTGGGAGAAGTCTCCTTGCATGTGACCTTTACGTCAACCCTGCCATGTCATTGATGCTGTGCTAAAACTTTACTATTCTTGTAGCCAATCACATTTTAGGAATCATTCTATTTTGCTAGCATTGTGCAAATTACTCAAGAAAAGTATTTAATTAGGCCTATAGATGATTAAATTACTTGGAAATATTGAGATGATTGAGATCTTCACTCTGATGGCGTTAGAAATGTCCAGCACTTGTAAGGATTTGTTTAAGGCTCAACATTGCATTAATTATATAATAATTAATTCAATTAAATCTGCATGTAATGCATACGACATGTGTAGCATTTTGTTGCCTGTGCTGCCAGCCGGCTATGTTTTACTTGGCCCTTTAAATTTGAGAATGAATTGAAACAAAACGAGACTTCTGGTTCCTAATGCAGAAAATCGCAGCCTTGGTGGTTGTGTGCTGTTCATAGCAGCAGCAGCAGCAAGGATAGCAATATTGCATTGTTTATGTAGGTTTATTTATTTTTCTTTCCTTCTCAGACTCTGTATC
Organism: Calvadosia cruxmelitensis; assembly: GCA_900245855.1. Taxonomy (NCBI): domain Eukaryota; kingdom Metazoa; phylum Cnidaria; class Staurozoa; order Stauromedusae; family Kishinouyeidae; genus Calvadosia; species Calvadosia cruxmelitensis. Next base: position 19,396 of record OFHS01000772.1, read on the forward strand.
AGCCTCCTATAAGAATGGCTTTGTGATTATGTCTGTTCCTTTGCCATCTCGCCAAGAGCTATGCGAGTTCACGCTGCGTCCCGTGTCTCAGACAGTAGAGGACTTGATTGGGTTTATCAAACATGAGGATGGCGGTGTGGATCGTGCGGCTGTTTATTCAAATGATGATGTAAAGATATCAAAATCAACTCCTGTGGAGCTGCTCATGCGACAAGACTTTAAACTTGTCATCAATGACTCCTGCTATAACGTAGTGCCGCCACTTGAAAGTGAGTAGTTGATGCCACATGGCCGATATTGATTGTATGATTATGATTATTGTGGTGTATGATAGTTTTACATTATTATCTCTCGCATGGTTGTACTTACACTTGGTCCAGACTTCACCCTTCCCATGTGCTAAGCCTTTGAACCACACACCCTTTGGTGAAACATACATGATCTTTCTGCAATCTGCCTCAATCTTGAGCAGGCTTCAATTTGGCACATGATCGAGAACACTATGCGCCCAGAAAAAAAAACAGCAGAGTGACAGCTTACACAACAAGGCACTGCTTAAGTAGCGAAATGAGAACCTGTTGCACTGGCATCATCTTATACATGGTAGCCTACAGCAACAGTAGGCATGGCAACTGAATAGGCAATGGACCATGTCCACAAAGAACAAGCCAGCACGACGGGATTTAGTGACGATTACAGACTGACAATGCTAATTTAACCTTTTACTGTTTGCAGTAGATCGATCAACGTGAGATCAGCCGCAGATTTCTGCTGGTGCTAATTAATGCAGCCAATTAGAAGACATGGCTGTATTGCGGCCAATTGTATTGAATCCTACCTTGCAGTGCACGAGCAACTGGACAACGAAGAGCAAATGTCAGACCTCAAGAACCTCATCGGCCAGCTGTACACTGACTTGAATTTACCAAAGTACCAGGTCAGAATTCGCTGAGCTATTGTATGCGTCTATTGTTTTGTCTGAGTCCAGTGGCTCATCGGCAGGATCGGTGGCGAATTGATGGTTTTTGTTTTTTCTGTTGAATGTAGGAGACAAGGGAGAAACACGTGAAGGAGCAGCTTGAGTATTTGAAGGTGGAACTCGAACCGTTGGAAGATGTGCACGCTCTATTGCAAGAGAAGGCAGACCGAAGAACCAATCTATTTGTGTGGGGTGGTCTTGCGTTCATGTCAGTTCAGTTTGGTTTCCTCGCTCGTCTCACGTGGTGGGAGTACTCGTGGGATATTATGGAACCAGTCACCTATTTCATTACATTTGGAACGAGTATGGCCTGCTATGCGTACTACGTCCTCACTAGACAGGTTCGTCAACTGCTGTCATGGAAGCGTAAGGTAGTGGCGTGGCTGTTCTTATCCTGATTTCACATCATTTATTGATTACTGTATTTGTTCGTCTTGCAGGATTACAGCTATCCCGACGCACGAAATCGGCAGTTGCACCTCTCATTTAGGAAGGAAAGCAACAAAGCCAAGTTTGACTGGAAAAAGTATGTCACATTGAAAAGTAAAGTAACGACGTTGGAAGACGAACTTCAGACAATGAAAGCTTCGCGGCTCCTCTCAGCGGTCAGCCACGAGAAAGAATAGTGCGCAGGCGTCAATGATTGAACCGCACGACGCATGGCAGCGTTGAGAATCCGCTGGACGCGGATATAGACTTCTGATTTCAATCACTTGCCAATGCGTGCGATCACTAGTAATGAAGTAGCACTGATGTCAATTAATGCGGTAGTTTTGTGTATTAAAATGTGTGACGTAATTCGTTTGGTTTAACGACCTTAATAATCTCATCATTACGAATGTGAACATTGCGCTGTTGCTCCACTGCTCGTGTTCTTGAGATATTTAAAGACGTTCTGAAGATTCTCACTTAATTGATACGATTTCACAAAGCAAGTTTGGCGATTATAAACGATCGTCTTTGGGGAGTTGTGACCCCATTTAGTTCATAGCGCATAATCTATAAGTGACTAACAGTAATCTTTTTCAGCAGTTCAGACATCTATTCGTGGTTTTGGATTACACGCACCCCATATCTGAAATCGCCAGAGAAACTCATTGTCAAATGGCAAACCAACATGCTTCAGATTGTGATCAGTACATGTTTCAAAGGCATTGATGCCATCAACTTCATCAACTTTCATGGGTGCACAAAATTAAGCTGTTTAAACATGACCTTGCTCCTCCATTGCTAGAAAATTTATTTAAATCCCCACTTCTTTTAAAAACGCGATCATCCACACTCAATAGTAATTATATACTTTCAAAGTTGCCACAAAAATTCATTTCAGTTCCCTGGGGCACATCTGTGGAATGGACTTCCCTTATATTATGGATTCGAGTATCTTTGTCGTAGGCACTTAACCTCGAGTCCAAAGCTGTCGATACTATGAAATATTGTTGAATGGTCACTTCTCTGGTCAGCTTCAAAACTCTATAGGAGCGGCGCTAAGAGATAGACAGAGGGAAACGCTGTCCCAAATAATCCCTAAATGCCTTTTCTATTCCTCTCCATATCATTAATGTGAGAAACTCTTAAAGAGTGTACGTATGGCTATGTCTTAACATTGGCGATTTAATTCGCATCCTGATTTCATGGCTGTGGTCCAAGTGCTACAAGTTGAATGGCGTATCCACTTGACCATGATAACCAAACACAACGCTAATAATACTCAATACGTTGCTCAATGCCCATTATCCATCCAGCATTATAATTTACTTCAGTCTCATCATTCTATTACTACGATCTAAAGTTAATTAA
>OFHS01000772.1:22217-35637 GCA_900245855.1 Calvadosia cruxmelitensis
TTATTATTATCATTCTATTACTACGATCTAAAGTTAATTATTCCAGATTGCTCAGTTTTGTATTTTGGTATCATTATTCTATTCTAATATCACAGCCTCGGATTGAAGTTGGCTGGATTGATAGTGAGGGCGGGACTCTCACGCTGTTCTGTCTTTCCACGCGAAGCAGGCGAAGGTGTAAGCTGTGCATCGAAAAGATTTGGTCGGGTTGGAATTAAATACAACCCATCCACACAGACATCACCTCGCAATCGCCAAATATCTGCCTGAAGCATGCCTCCTAAATTCGATCCAACTGCAATTCACGTTGGTAAGTCGATCAGCCGAGGATATTCATAAACTTTCTTTACCTTAATCGTCCATGTGGCATCATGTAGGCCTACCTGTATTTGTATGATATTGTGTTTAAATAGCCAAACAATACGCATGTAGAGGGCCTAGACTAGGCGTTTATACTACATGGAACACACTATTTATTAGGCTAAATCACAAAATCACTCGACACAAGTTTACATTTAAAATTTCCAACGGAAGTTGTTGGAATGATTTCTTCAGTTTATATCTGCGAATAACAAATTGACTGTGCAAAACGAATAGGACCGCTCATGGAAATTATTTCTTCCTCTTTGTATTTCAGTGTACCTTCGTGTCGTCGGAGGAGAGGTTGGTGCCACTGCGTCGCTGGCTCCAAAAATCGGTCCCCTTGGTCTGGTAAGTCCACTAGCATGCCAAATCAGAATCAGTCATTTGCTCGATTGTAATTAAAGAAAGACTAATGCTACTGCACAAGTCATTCTCAGACGATGCTACTGTTGATCAATCCAAAATGTTAAACAAGACCATCCCATGTTTTGAACATTGAATTATAGCCTACCTGCCTTGCCTAAAGTCGTCTTGGCATACCTTGTGTGCCACTGGGCACCAGCTGTGCGAGGTGTTGCTAAAAAATGCCCTGTTCTTGTAGACTTCACTCTGTTAAGTTCAAAACACTGAAACAAAATTCGGGACCCGTTCGAGTCCCGGTTTCTCATTTCGGGAAACCGGGACGTCATTTGCTCGTGGAGATTACAGATTACAGACATGTTTTCCAGGGGTTCAAGTGTTCGTAGTCTCACTGGTGCAAGTATACCCTCAGTGTGGCAACATTATTTGTAAATGCATTCTGTCCGTCGTGGTTCAATGAATTTCCATGGATTGAATCTTCAGTGGATTTTGAATATAACTTATGTGATGCTCTTTCATATAACTACTTAATAGTGGCTTTTAATAACCTGAAACCACCGTCGCTTGAAAACTGATTGTCCACCGTGATTGACATGGGTGGTCATGTAATACACATACCAGCATGGCAGCAATTTTTTTTTGAGAATTAACCCTGAAAGTAGAGTCAGAAATTAACGCATTCACAGTCTCGAATGCTGATTGCGGCAGCAATTAAGAGGACTTTCTTGGCATTATCTTGTGTGATCGTTACAGATTTCATGCTTTCTATGACAGTAAACAGGTTTATGTGTTTAACCAATTTTAAATAGAAGGCAAGCCAAACTAACATTATACTTCCTGTAAAAAGTCCCAAACCGTGATTAAAATGTGTCCTTTTTAGCTTAGGCAATGCATTTATGCCAGTTGCTCTTATTGGTTTGTTAGTCTCCCAAGAAGATTGGTGATGACATTGCCAAAAACACGCAAGATTGGAAGGGACTCAAGATAACTGTGAAACTAACAATTCAGAATCGTCAAGCCCAGATATCTGTCGTGCCCACAGCTGCATCTCTCCTGATCAAGGCATTGAAGGAACCCCTCCGAGACCGCAAGAAAGTCAAGAACAGTAAGTTGTGTTCATTTTTATTGACATCCGCTGGGACCAACATTTGCCCTGGAAATCAGCTTATCAGAAATGAAATCTTGTGGTTGTGAATTTTAACTTCCCATAAGCACCGACTTGGAAGCAGCTAGCTAGTCTTGTCTGCCATGTCAATTACGGTCGTCACGGGAAGTAGATTGAATCCCATTTCGGGTGTGGCCAAAGAGGTTCACCGAACTGCTGACTATGGTCCTCAATAAAATGGGAGACATTATTGTATTAAAGCTATGCTTAGTAATCATTGTCTTTGCTACTTCCATCTACTGTATTGTCCTTGTTTATTCCTAGTTAAACACAGCGGCAATGTCTCAATGGAATCTGTGTTTGAAACTGCTCGTATCATGCGACCGCGGTCTCAGTCTCGCTACTTCAGTGGAACGGTGAAGGAAATCCTTGGCACTGCACAATCTGTTGGCTGCACTGTTGATGGAAAACCTCCTCATGACATCATTGAAGGAATTGACAGCGGTGAAATTGAGGTGCCGGTAAGTTGACTATTTCTATCCATTGCCATCTGGTTTCTCCATTGCAGCATTGAGTGTACATGCAAAAATAGTAGCTATCCCTGCAAGCCGTGTTTTAATCAGCTCTCTCTCTCTCTCTTTACAGGATCAATGAAAAACTAATGTATGGAGTGAAGCTACAAGCAATAAAAGTTATTTCCAATCACACGCCTATTTTCTGTCTTTTACATTTCCAACTCATTGTGTAATTCGCCCATCAGACAGTACATTTTCTGATGTCTGATTTAGTAACTTCTCTGAGTGCTGTAGCTATTCCTCTGCTTTCATAATCTTTTGCATGACAAATTCAACTTTTTATGAAATTATGCTGTCTTACCGGATTGACCTTAGCCTTGCCTATCTTACGATGTGGTGTTACACGTCAGACCTTGCGACATCAAGGTATCAATCCGTCTCTTTCAACTTTCATGCAGCATGTGTTCTATGCTGATAGTTGACCATTGCTGTGTTTCCAGGTCTAACAATTTCAATGGCCGGATTGACTGCTGTTCTGATCATATTTTACAATTATAAGGGTGAGAGACATCTTCAATATGTGCATTTTCTGCATGGCTATTGTATGTGTATTATTATGTCGGTGTAATTATATATTTATATTTCTCAAATGACATGTGAATTATAATCAGAAATAATTATGGTTTGATTTATGTACACTGTGCATGAGTTGAATAATGAGAAGGATGAATTCTTGCTGGTTGTTTTGTTCTGTTGATTTGTTAGGATTATTAAACATGGTCAAATGTCAGTTTCATAAATTCCAAACAAGGCAAATGGTTGACTGCAATGATGACACAATATTCGCTACATGCATGAGTCATCAATGATGACACCAACACGTCAGGCAGAGCAGTCACGTGATACGTCACGTGTTCGTACTACTGGCAACCATTGTCAAGTCGTAACGTGTGTTGTACTGTTGCAGGGTCTGCAAGTGGATGCCAGATAAGAACAAACCCAAGTGGTCACTTGAGATGGAATCAACAGTGGAGTCATTTTCATGTAGTTGAGAATCCATTCTTTGTACTATGACGTAATCTCATAATTTATGTACAATCGTGGAGTTTGTTCAAGTTGTAGTAGAAAATCCCATTTACCATGTCGCTTGTCTGTGCATGTATGTATCATTGCGTTGAATTTTACTAATGTTCTGCACAACACACAAACACTCTGAACATGCATTCATAGATTGATGGATGGCACAGCCTCGCTGTCATGTAGTGCCTAGATTAGGCAGAATAAAAAGCGCGGCAGCCCGTTCATTGTGGCTTGAGACCAGTGCTTGAGACTTGCCACACACACACTCGATCAGTAATATTAAGCAGAACTGACAGGTAATGTTAGTCGTCGAGAAATTAATAAATTCCAGAATTCTTGATGAACCACATCAAAAATGCCATAATGTCTACAGACCGGTTATCTGTCAGCATTTCGCCTATACCGAAAGCTACTACTCCCTCGCCTTTATTTCAAGATTGTCCCATTAGCCTGATCTCGTCTGTGTGTCGCCCTACTTGACCTACTTGAAGGAATAAAATACATGATTGCTTGGTTGACCACCTTCGTTCTAATTGTCTAATCAGCAAATTTCAGCGTGGCTGTATATCCTTCCGTTCAACAGTAACTCAATTGGTTGAGACGGTGAGTATTTCGGACGGGGAAACACTTCGTAAAATGTTGTTGACATTATTTACGTTGATAGCGCTAAAGCCTTTGACACAGTATTCCACCCGAAACTTTTGGAAAACTTGCAGCTATAGTATTTGCATTTTAAACGTGACATTATCTTGCTGGAGTCTGTTCAGAGGCAATTCACACGATTTCTTCTCTACGACACTAATCTCTCCTACCCCGAAAGACTTCTGTATTTACATATAGACAGTCTGGAAAAAAGACGCCTTTATTTTGACCTAGCAATATATTTTAAATTCATCAACAAGTTTGTCAACCTACACAGTAGCATGATCTTTTCGTTTACGCCACACGGTCGATTAGAATTTCCCACCTGTCGGACAGAGCGCCACCGGCTTCTTTTGCCCTTCGCGCAATAAATGCTTATAATTCGCTGTCCCTTTCTACTCGTCATTCTCAAAGTGTTTGAGAGTTCCAGCATAACCTCTGTAATGAAAATCTTTTGACATTTTTAACATTTGCTTGATGTAATTAGTTTCTTATCTGTCATTGTATACCATACTTCAATCATTCTGCTTGTAATGCGGTTGTTCTTGCCGTTTTTCAGAATTATACAAATAAATACATATTACATGAGTACCTTGTTCATGTTTAAAAGATTGGAGACATCTATGAAGTGGAATCGGTGCCAAGATGAGTCTGGTGCGGAATGATCTGCTGTGGGATATTCTGGTGAGGAATGATGCTGGGCGATGTAAGTTGCTGCTGCGTGATATTACAGCCAGAATAAATAAGCGCTGAATCAACCTTGTTTTGCATCTCTATTGAATCGCACTCAATTCTCCACCCTGTCATCGAAAGCAGTCAGGCCTTTTGCGAGAGAAATTGAAATCAATGGAAAGTCATTTAGCTAGCAGCATTTGCAAGAAAGACGCAAAATAGTCTTACCTGGTGTGCAGAACCCGTTGCTTTGTTCTCTGCTCGACTCCGGAGAGGGCAGGAGTATATTTTTACTGGATTCGAAACCGCAGTTTTGCTGTTGCTGACGCGCAAATACTGTACGCACTGCTCTGTTCACCCAATATTATTATTGAACGCAAACGAAGGACTTACTGCAGCAAACATAGCAAGATCTTGTTTTACATGCAGTCTAAATGCTCTTTGCGTGCAGATAACTCTAACGTGTTCTTGCAGGTACACCAACCCCCAACAAATTTTCGCCTCTGGCGGGGTCTGAGGGAGCCGCTTTGCGGCTGCTGCGCAACCGTCGGTTTTGTGCAGACTGACATGATTTAAGAACATAGCTTAAGCTCTAACGACGCATCATGAAATGTAATTCGACTCAATTTAGCAAAGTGAATATGAACAAATATATAAGGACGCGTGAAACGCACGCACGAGGCAGATGGGCGTTGTTAATCGATGGATGCATCACGTGACGGATGTACTCGAGCGGTTCGCTGGTGCTGCTGCCCTTCGAACAGCGGTTTCAACTCAGCTCCAATTGAGCCTCGATTTTGCTGCGAGTAGATCCCAGCCCCCTGCTGCAGCAAAGCCGACAGCGATAGGTTCCTGCTGTTGATCAAATGGCTGCCTTCCAAGCCCATCAAATCGGATATGATGTCGCCAGTGTTGACTGCCGTCTGAAGAGCAATAGTATAAACAGTTATCATTTCTTGTTCGAATGGAGGATGCTGCTTCGTGCTTGACCTCAGTCGCATGATACTCACCCTCCGAACGGAAGCTGTGGAACTCTTTCTGCGCTCATTCGATGACGCGTGCTCCGTTGCGAACAAACCCTGCATCTGGGCGTTCTCGTTAAGTTCAACGACATCACCAAACATCTACAAACAAATAAGAAAGGCGAGCATCATGCACAGGCAGTAGCCAGGGCAACAAATGGGCAGGATTCAACTAATTAGCTGACCTTGTTCAGTTCACCGACAAGTCGCCTGTACTCGACCAGGTTATCCTCCATGCAATTGACGACCATGCAATAGTCTTCGAACTTGTCAATGGAAAGCTTCTCGAACATCTGATCAAAAGCATCAACGGCATAGTAAGAACCAAAGTAGATAAATCAATGATTGTTGGGTCTGCAGATTCAACGACAACAGGCAATCAAATCATACTGCTGAGTGTGAATTATCAAAAAACTCTTGATCTGAATTATCAAAAAGCTTAGTTATTGTTGATTGACTTACGGGGACGACCATCGGCTCTTGTGTGTGGAACGTGTTGGCGTCTATTTCATCGGCCTTGATGATCTCCAGCTCGTTCTCCGTCTCCTGTTTGATGAGCTTTCCCTGCAGCGCGAGTTCCCTGGCGTACTGTTCCTCTTCCTCTTTCACGTCCACGACAGCCACTTCTAAGTTCGTGACGACAACAGCAACGACCAGATTGGCAAAAATGAATGCCCCGATGGCGATGAAGACAAGCAGGAAGATACCACCGCCAAGGTAGTATGTATTGCCCTGTGACTGCAAGTGGAGACCGCGCACATGTATGATCAGCAAGCGGCGTCATGAATTACACACTGCAGTACACAAGAGTCCTTGGCTGCTGCATTCAAATAGTGACGGTGAGTAGGTTCAAAGGATACTGTGATGATCGGAACAAGAGATAGAACGGCGCGTTGTTACGTTGAACCAACTCGACAAGATTGGAGAGCGCATTGGTCATGTACAGATCGTCACTCCACAAAGCGGCCGTGAGCATTTCAATGAATCACTGGGGGACATTGCAATCAATATGTTGTGTCCGATCGATTCACCTGAAACGCTTCAAAGATCTCCATCCATCCATCTTGCGTCAGACATATGAACAACGAGAACATTGCTGCGGAGGGAGATGACAGAAGCACAGTTAGCATGACGACACACAACCTATCGATGGCTGCCGCTGGAGCATGCGCTGGAGCGAGAGAGATATGACGTCACCTGTTGAGAGACTGCCAAAGTACTTTGGAACGACATCGCGAAAGAGCGTGATGCCAATCACTGAAAACACCAACATGATGATCACGAGAAGCAACACGATGTTGGCCATGTCTGCAGTCAAGAAGAAGAAAGGACATTATCCTTTGCGAGGCCGATCATGTTATGCTTGCAGTGAAATTCCTGTTGGCACACCATTCAGTTTCTGCCAGCTTCACGACACAGTAGGCTACAGCAGCAGAGGATAGTGCAAGCAAGCGCCTATATGGTTAGAATCATGAACATGCGTGAGTTGAATGGCTTACATCTGAATCAAGTATAAACGTTTAAACATTTTGCAAGGAGCAGAGACATTGCAATATTTACAAGTGCAACGATGGCAAGGGACAATGGTCGAGGGATGACCTATCAGCCCGGACGGAATGCTGGAAATCTCAATAGACGCGCCCATTTCATGAATATGACGACAAATGTAACAATTTCGTGGCCAAAAACATCATGCTCCGGCAAGTTAGCATCACTGCTGTGGTATGGAAAGATGGCCATTTCAAGTCCAGTGGAAGATTGCTAATGTTCAAGTGATAGAAGAGACGCAGTTCATATGTCACAGATGCTCCAATTCATTGCAATCGACATTCAATGATTGATTCAACGTACCTGGTACGGATTGAAGGATGGTTTGTACAACAACTTGTAAGCCAGGTTGAGAGCTAATGCTAATAACAAAGAAGAAAATCGTTAGAAAACCTCAACGGATACAATCATCATAGTCTGTGAAAGAATACAAGGCAAAATGATCGCAGATTCACATCTGTATTCTTCTTACCTTCTCAAGCTACGGAAAGCTCTTAGCACACGAAGAATTCGTATCACTCCACGGCTACCCGAAGATCCGGAACTGAGATCTAAAACAGTTCAAGAGAGCACGATCATTGGAAAGCAAAACTGTGGCAATCAACACCAATTCTACTCGACTCATTATCTCACGGACGGCGTTTATACTTGCACTGGTGTGTGCTCTTGTACGATTTGGTCATCACATCCAAATACAACCAGAAGGCAAGCAACGATCGATGGCATGCATGAATGAGCCATGCAATAATGACAACAGAGTGTCTCAGGTTATACTTTGTTGGCACTTACGAGGTCCAAATAGAAGAGCCAGCACAATAAAGAAGTCCAGTATGTTCCATCCAAGCTTCCAAAAACCAAAAAAGTCGTGGTACCATTTCAGAAGAATTTCACACACAAATATGGTCATGAGACTTTGATCTAGGACCATGAAGATATGACTGTATTTCCTCTCCTTGAAAGAAGAAAGGAGCAGGCGATAAACAGTGTCTTATAAGAGGCCTACTGGCGCGTTCCGTAGGAGCAGCTAGAGATGGATGCAGCGCTACGTACCAATGTCTGGTCAGTTTCAATGGCAATGAGGATACTGTTGCTGATGATGGCAACAAGGATAGCCATTCGAAAGGGTTTGCTCTTTAAGAATCGCCCTGCCAGCTCTTTCGAAGTGAAATCCACCACATGCTCATCTGTCATGTATGACACACGATCCCATATATCCTCTTTGACTTCTTCCGGATTGTCCTCTTCTTCTTCGGGAGATGCTGCCGTCTGAAGGCAAAACGAAGCAAACGAATGACAATTGTGGAATTCAAAAAAGGCAATGGAGTCCAGCAGATGAAAATCAGTTCTTCTTGAGCATCATTACTCTTGTAAGCTCAGCTGAGTCTCCTTCGTTTCGCCTTGACATCTATTTCTAATAAATTAAAAAACTGCATCATGAAGGTGTAAAGGAACACATCTACCGAAGCAAGAGGATTTCATCGGGAAAAAACGGTCCTCAATCTCGCTTTCAAAAGTAACTGATAGTTAGTGTTTTGTCAGGACCCTGACTTCTTAAGCCTGTGACCATGTGCTAGAACGGCAGAACACAAGAAAGCAAGCATGCATTGAATAGCAGCGCAATCATGATCATACCTTTCCATGCTTCTTGCTGAATGTCGATTTGAATGTGGTCTTCTTCGTATTTTTGGCGGATCTTTCGCTTAATAAGTTAGAAATCAATGCTTTTGTTTTCACTTTGCCAACAGCCTATCGAGAAACAGAGAAGCAGGAATATTAACAAGAAGTAGGATGCAAATGTAGAATGCAAAACTTGTGGAAGGTGGAACAAGTTTCCTGAAATACAATCCTAAATTCAAGCAAGGTGTACACCTTTAGGGCCCCTCACTACGCTAAAATTTAAACACTTGACAGAGGAGAACTGTATTTCATCAGCAATTTGGAATTGAAAGGTTTCGTTCAAGAATCTTAAGCAGAGATGAATCTCAAGCAGAGGTGTGATTGATGCAGCCTAATCCATTAAAGTTAACACTCTAGAGGCCCATTTGAAGCCTAATTAATTGAACATAGCAAGAAGCAGGTGCTATCCGCTACAGGATACACATGCAATTTCAAGCTAAATGCCAGCCACTTATTCAGAACAAATTTTATTCAATTCCAAAGGAATTCATAATTAACTAGTTAGCCATGCAAATAGTTTCCATGTTTGTAAATGGGAGGCCGCAAAGAGACCCTTACTTTATAATCCTGAATGGTCATGAGACGGCAGTTCTCAATTCATCAATCTCTGTACTTGAAACAACAACCTGATAAAATGCGTACTTACATTTCGGAATGTATCAACAACAGATTTCCGTCTCCTCATTTGCGAATCAACTGTTGGAGCCATTTTGCTGACAGCCTCATTCATGATTTTCACCTTTTTAACGCCCTGTAGAAGTAATTCATGAATAAACGAATTGTTAGGTCTGCATTACGAACCTGCTGAAGTTGTAAGTCATATAAATACACTTGCTGTCTGCCAAAATTCCTTTGCTTTGGAGCTAATAGGCCGATAGCATGGTAAAATTATTGTTTTCTCCGCCTGAATCGCATTTTCACCGTGACTTACTGTAATGCCAGGGCTGATGAGTAACTAGTTACTTGAAAAGCTATTTTATTAGGTAACTTTTTCATGTAACTCAGAAGTTACTTTTCATTGACAGTCACTTGTGTAAATGTCTGTAGCTTGTTCTTCTTAAATTGAGAATTATTAAGATATTTAACATGTCATAGCAACTTTAGATGTGTTGTGCTTGCTCGGCGGTCGCAACTCCCTTTTCTTTCGGGTCCTTTCGAAGCTCGTGCAGGAGTGTCATGACCGGTGGTCTGTCGCACCTCCTATCCGTCGGCAACGCTTCTACAAGGATCGATCTCGCCAAACTTATGTCTTTTATCACGTGTTCCGGCATTTTTTCATTGCATCTTCACCGTCCTTGGCCACTTCTCCGCAATCTAGGCATTCACCCCCTCGTTCTTCATCACTTCCGCCCAACGGACTCACTTCTCGCAGCTGCAGAGCATGACAGGATGGACATAGCACTTGAACACTCCTAGCCGCTTTTCTTTCAAGGCGCTTGGGCTAATAATGAACACGTTCCTCAGCTTCGCCATCGCTCTGAGCACCGCAAAGTCCTTCTTCGTAGCTACTTTGAACTAGCTGCAGACTTTTATTACGAATGCTTTCTGCAGCGGGATAGATCGAGGACAGACGTCGTTTGGGCAATAAAGCTTGCAATCGAATAGAGGCTCGAGAAGGGAATGAAGTTCAAAATATGTGGCATCGATATGTCGTCAGCTTTCGGCACAATCTCGAAAGAACAACTGATGAAAATGCTACGTGACGTGCTCCCCCCAAGCGAACAACGACCGATACACTTCATGTTGTCAAACAGTACGCTGAAGGTCCGCCAACGTGCAGAAATTGGGGAAACCTTCGAGACTACCATCGGAACACCGCAAGGGGTCTTGTTCACGGGAAACCTTGCTCCCGGAAGGTACGTGCGACTATGATGATGAACTGTAACTAATTGCTACTTTTAAAAGGTAACTTTTCAGGGTCTTATCTACTGTATACTGTAGATACAAATTGTTCTATCATTCAGTGCAATCAGCACAATATAAATATATAATGCCCCATAATAATCAAGGTAACGCAACTTGATGTAGAATAATATCAAAACGTACAGCCTTGAATCTCTCAGCCATTGTTTCTCTGCCTGACTGCCTTTCGCTTCGTTTGGATAATAACTTCTAATGACAAGGAATTGTGAGCTGTGTATCACTTCAATAAGTGAAATTGGACAGCCATTGCTTTGTTAATTCATTCGCCATCTGTAACAGTCATTTCTTCGAACGTTACAGAAATGTGACTTCCACTTTACGGCGACCAAACTGTGTGCTGACAATCAGAGCACGTCGGAGCACGTCCAAACAACAACAGCAGTCTTTTGGTCGTCGTCTTGGTTCATATTTCGCGCCATTCAGCAAAGTCGTTCCCATGCTACTATGATGTTGTTTGTCGTCGCGCAAGAAATCGGCGCTGCCAAAATGGCGAATGCCGGAAAGTCAGAAAGAGCCTTGCAATGAGTTGAGATGGAGAGAGTGAACTAGTAGCCCAACGCTGTGTAATTTTTCAGCTTTGTAATTGGACTTTTTTTAAACCAATGCCCTGGCCATATCGTGTTCGCCTGAGTGAGGATGGATGAGTGCTCTTCAAATATTTAGCCAGTGGCACATCCTTTCGCGATGATTGAGAATGGCAGACCATTTCGGCTGTTGGGACTATCGTGACTAGTACTCCAGGCTCTTCCAATTTATCATCATGGTACTGGGTAAAGGTTTTGTCTGCAGCCGCCGCACAGATGGCGAGAGATTGTCTGTAATGCTTGACAACCGTGGAAAATCTACGACTGTTCTATTCGAGGGCGGCGTTGTAGCGGAACTGAGTGAGTTGGCTTTGCTTCATTTCTCTGAATATCGGCCTGTGCTAGGCCTACCGACTGGCCATAATGATATTTTGAGCAGCCTGTGATTGATATCTAAGATTCCGATTCGTTGGAATCGCCCAGTGATCCGTTGTGTAGAATTAACATGCTACCTCCCGACCTCGCCCGCACTAGTCAATGACAGTGATTGATCTAACAATGAAACCGCCAACTGAAGCTAGTTGACATCTGTGGTTGACCAGGTGGTCCTTTAAATTAATTGACATGCTCAAGTAGATTGCAGGAAGTGAACAATCAGCTTTGTTTTTTGGTTTACAAGTGGATTTGCCATTCTGCAGATGGCAGTCCCGTTTTAGTCTAATGAAGGAGGTTTTCACAGGAAATGCCCCAAACTAATCAATGTTGCTACTCTTTCTTTCCAAGATATGATTGAAGCTGATGCATTGAGAAGGCAATATACAAAGCTTGTGGATGCTTATGCTTGCCTCGGTGTGATGAGGCTTTATATTGGTAAGTGCATGTAAATGTAAAATGTAAATGTCATTTTATTTAACGCGGGTAACCCAATAAGCTAATGGCTTGTCTCCCTTGGGGCCCTCGACAATTTAAACCACAGAAGACAACGAACATATGTGTCAGATGGACCAGGAGTCGAACCCAGCACGCCTGACTGGCAGCTACACGTACTAGCCTAGAGCTAGACCACACCGACCAATACTAACCTGTCCCTCCAAATGGTCTTAAACTAATAACCAAGGCATGGTCACTTGTGTTGCTGCCATGTTGCTCGATCTACTTTTGAAGCGCCTTTGATGTTGCGAGGTCTCAGATGCTTTTGATTGGAGAGAAAAATGTGCTGACAATGGATGATAGTAAAATTGTTTGACTTCATCAAGAGTAGAGAGTGATGTAGTCATCTGTTTTTTTTTATTTGTTGTATGGCTACATTATGTGACTAAAATTGTAATACAGTGCAACTCACGACCACGCAATTCAAGTGTAGATAAGTGCAAAGCCTTCTTTTGAGCAACTGATAGCAAATGCACCGACTTTCACCAAATTCCTATTTGAAAAATACAACGCCGTCTGTGAGTGTTGACAGCAACAGTATTCAAGCTCTTCAAAGTGAAGTACATGAGTTGAGTACGATGCTGAAAACGCACATAAGTTCTAATTCACTGCATGATGACCAAGAAACCCTCTATTCTGCTTCGGAAAAGACTATGGATAGCGTAAAAAGCTACGCTGATGTCCTAAAGGTTCAAAAACAGCAAAAGTTACATGAAAAAGCTGTCAAATACTCAGAAGAAAAGGAAAAGCGAAAACTCAATGTAATTGTTAAAGGTCTGAAATCAGATTCTTCATACAGCAATGATTTAGAATTGATGCAAGCTATTGTTACTGACGTAATTTCTGATGACATTCTGATTGAAAGCTGCCAGCGCCTTGGTAAGGAAAATAATGCAGAAAAACGAAGACCACTCTTGGTGACTGCCAAAAGTATGAAAGACAAGCTGTCCATTTTGAAAAATGTTCGTAACCTCAGAGACGAGCCAGATCTTCACAGCGTGTACATCACACCAGATTACACTATTGAAGAACAAAAATTGTTGTATGCATTGAGAACTG